>JANHGN010021064.1:0-45005 GCA_024605025.1 Megaceryle maxima
ATATAATTGTATGAGTCAGGGTAAGGCATCATCACATGGAGTTTCATTTTGCTTGAGATTATTTTCATGCTTGTGCTTTTCTGTACACATGACACGCTCCATTCTTGATTTGTACTGCAGTGGCATGGCAGGTTATCATGGGCCCTGAGGCAGAGAAAAAAATGAGACATCACCCCCCAGCCAAAACCTAGTGCTTGCCCTTATCCTTGTAAACTGGTGCCTGGTATAATTACACTTCCTGTTAACTTGATGATAGTATCAGCGAACCAAATTTCAATGTTTATACCTCTGCAGTGCAGTTTAAGGAGGTATGAAATAAAATAGTTAACACATAGCTCTCTATATGCACTTGGCACAGCCAGAGCTTAAAAGGATAACAGAAAAAGGCCAGAATGGTGGACAGAATTTTTCATTATATTTTAAAGGTGCTTCATTGCAAACACTATAACTTGAAAAGCATTTGCTTGCTTTGAGTGCAAATCTTTCACTTTAAGTCAGCCCTGTATTACTCAAATTGTTGACAGACTTTTGCAACATCTGTATGTAGAAACCACTTTGGTTTGAGTTCATATTAAAAAGCAAAAAAGAAGCACACCTGCTGAAGCATTTTCATGTAAACATGCTTGTTTTACGGGCAATCACAAAACCAGAGCTAAATCCCAGTCCCAGAAAACATGGGGATGTAAATAGATGAGATGCTCTAGAGCAGGAGGAAAGACCTCTGGTAAAAGTGAAATTCCAAGTCAAGTGTTGTGGCAATAGGAGATGCAACAGCAACATCTCTCTCCTTTGACTTCCTCTGGAGCAGCAGAAGAAAAGGTGTTATGAAGCTCTTATGGCAGGGCAAAACCCAGTATGCACCATGAGGCAGCTTCATTTTGGCCTTTGGTGTTGCTACAAGGAAGACTAAAAGACCTCAGCTATGCTAGACCTGCTTATACATCAGATTGGTAAACCAGTGGATGTATCCTGAGTTCAGTGCTGACCAAGTCCCCTCTTCCCTCCTGTTCTTTGGAGGTTGCAATCAGCCACATAAGGGGCAGATCTGAAATCAAGTGGTACCTCTGAACAACAATGAAATTACAGCTAGAGTTGAAAATTTCTCCTCCAGCTCCAAATATTCTGTCCCCTGATCCAGGGAGGTTGCCCCAGCAGTGCAGAGGATAAATGTAGAAGGGCACAGTGAAATTTCTCTGCAAGTGACTGCTACAAGTGGGTGGTGTGAGTGGGATGACTCAAAAACCATCCTTCTGCAGAAAGCCTCATTCAATTATCTTATGGAAGTGCTGTCATTTGTCATCAAGATAACACCTGAAAGCATAAACCAAAATCAGGGAAATCCAGAATGAGGGAGGCATTGTGTATATAGCATACTAGAAGGCAGCAACTTCTTCTCTAAGGTTATTACAAGATAAAGACAGCAGACATACAGGTGAACTATGGAGACAGTAAAGTCTATTTCACTGCATTGTTGCCTTCCTGGGTGCAATCTGGGAAACTTCCATAGAATAGCAGAAAAAGGAAAGTCATTCATACAAGCTGGGCACCTCAAGTACTTTGGTTGGCTGCAGAGTTTGTAAGACTTTGGACAGGACGTATCATCTTGTCTGAAAGTTCTTTTTCATTTTTAACCAGATATTGTAAAAGAACAGGTCTGTTGTTACTGCATCACCAGTATCCATGGACAGTTTGGGTTGTGAGACATGTCAAACTGATACCTCAATAATAGAATGGGGAAAATCAAGTCCTACAGTAAATCAAAGGATTAATACTGTACTGCTAGGAACTTTGCTTAAGTTTCTTCACCAAGCCACTTGCTGAATAGCTGTCAATTGCACTTAGTGACAAAGATTGTCCCTGTTATTTGCAAGATACAAGGATGAATCCTTGTTACTAACTGCTAAACTCAACAGTCCCATGTCACATTTTCAATCCAGTACAATAAGCTTTGCATTTTCCATTGAGAGAAATGAGAAAGAGTCTTTGTTTCTCCAGCATCAGTATGTGTAACAGTGGCTTCACATCTGTGCACTTTTTGCATAATTACATAATGGCAGCAATGAAATATCTACATGTACTTGTTATTTTTCCCATAATGTGTCTAATTGTACTTCAGTTATGGAAACAGTATACACTTATAGTGAAAAACTTGACACAAGTCAGATGATGTGTTTTCCATCAGTATTTTTAATGTTTCCTGTTAATAGAACAAAGTGTTATAAAACCATACTTGTTTTTCCTCAGCTGTACTTTCTTCTCTTTAAAAAACATCAGCTTGATTTTGCAAAACAATGAGAAGAGAGTAAATAGCTATATTGGCCATGTCATAAAGGAAAACCTTTCCAAAGAGATTGCTTTTTCTTCTCAGAAAGAAAATGTCCTGCTGAGCAGAGGCCGGATCCAGTGCCCACAGAAGTCAGTGGAAGAACTCCCACTGATGACAGTGGATGTTGGGTGAAGTCCCATCTTATTCTCATGTTTAAACACTGCAAAATGAGTTGCCAAGTTCTAATGAGTACAGTGAAAGCCTTGTGTTATATAAGTTACTTACAGTAGATTATTACAACCATTAAGAAAAGCTGATTATTTTTATTAAAACCATATTTTTGTTGGTTCTTTTTAAGCTGTTCCCAATGTCTACACATATCTTTCTGCACTTTGCTTTTTTGAATCTCTGCTTTATGAACAAAACACAAACAAAACCATGATTTCCTGTTGGTTGCTGAAGAAAGACTGTGGATTTATTCTTTACATGGGAAAACTTTTGGTTGCTAAACACATGCGACAGCACATGGCCTTGTTCAAACATCCTATCAAATTAAAAGCAGATTTCAGCTCTAACGTTCCAGATGAAGGGCATGGGGCTGGGACAGACACTCACATGAAATTGTATCGCATTTAAGAGGACAGTGATCAAAGCACTGCACCTCATACAATGAGTGAGTGGCAAATCTGTCTTATCTGAGCAGCAAGAAATAATTATGGAGAATTATTTGATCTTCTGCTAAGGTAAACCTCACAAGTACGATGCTGATTGAACAGGTTCTTTTGTTTCAGGACAGGCAACATGTATACTCCGTGTTCTAATGCACTTACCAGATGGTATTAAAATAACATCCTGACACTTCAGTGTCAATTGACATCTCAGTCTATTTTTATTTATTATATTTGTTGATCACTTTCTGCTCAGACTTGTGTCATCCTGGCAATACGAGATACTTTTTTGACAATCCAGGGCACTCAATACTAAATTCTCTGTATCTGGATATGATAAGGGCAGTGCAAATGCCCAGTTAATGGCACTTTGAAACTAAGTGAAGAGACCAGACCTTTGCCCTAAAGTATATGCTTGTCTTTTGAAATACAGTTAACTTTTGCAAGCTATATCTTGATTTTGCAGATATATCACAGAACAGAAAACTTAAAAATAGAATTCACCTCTGCTGTTAACAAGTTTTGACCTTTGTTCACATTTGTTGGGGAAAGTAGCTCATAGTACCAGTTAACATGAATTATTAACTCCTACATTAATAATTAATTTATTAGAGGGCTAAAGGCATCAGTCTTTGCCAGCTAACACTATTGAGAGAAAATGAAGAAAACAACACAACCCTCATTATAACAGCTTAATGAGGATGTCTGGAAGATCTGATGTGATTCAGTCACTCTAAATGCTCTTTATTTCCTCTCTGAAACCACACTGGGTGCAAAGAATCAGGCAGTTAACTACAGTTCCTGTAGTGCAGGGTTTCTTCCTACTTTCTGAAGAGAGGAAGTCCACTAAGGAGAGCTCAATTTAGATATTATTAAGGACCAATGAAAGATGCCATTGCCTAAACAATACAAATGCTGTCTCTCTTAGTAATGAACTATTCTAGTGGTGTCTGAATCACTACCAGTTTCTATAAACTGCTAAAAAAAATTCTGTCTCAGAATTGTGCTTTGCAGTGACTTCTTGATTTCACAGTATCCTTCCTTTGTAATCTGTATTTGGTCTTTAACTGCAAAGCTTGACTATAATGTGGTGATACTGCTCGAGATCTCTACACATTTTGGTCAGAATGCAATAACAACATCAAAGAAGTCCAGTATAGCTTATCAGGAAACATCATGCAATGGAAATCTGTTGATCTGTTCCCCTGCACAGATGCTTATGCTTCTTGACCATTCCATCCCCAAGTATCTCAGGCAATTGTGTCATACTTCATGTTAGTGGAACTGGTCACATCTCTTTTACTTCTGCTGCGACACATAGAAACTTTCCCGAGACTCATTGCTGAAACTCAATCTTTGCTACTTCACACTTTCTTTTTTTGTCACAACATTGTTCATGAACTTACATCTTTTTTCCTTCATCCTGAAGTTGGTGGACAACAAATACAGGACTGCACAAACTTTATTTATCAATATTATAAAGCTGAGGTCTTTTAAATATGCACTTGTTTCCCAGGCTCTCAGTCACCCTGATCATCTTGATAACACTTCTTTGTATATATGCCAGTCTAAATTAATTTTTCACCATCATTCCTCACATGCTTTTTGAGACCAGCTCATGCTTGCAGATAGTTCTTCAGATACAGGAGTAGCAGCCATGAGATGGGATGATGTTTTGTACTACCACCAATGGCAGACATAGGCAATTTTTTCTTTAGAAATAAACGGCTGTATTAAAAAAGGTAGGGTAAACTCACAACTTTTAGCATCCCCATGAGCCTTTATTTTTTCTGTTGGTTGAAGATGCTTCCAGTTTAAAAAATGCTGGACTATGCAATAATATTTTACTTTCTTTTGGGCTTTGGCCCACAAAAACATCACAAAGGTTTGCTGAGAAGATAAGCAGTATTAGAATGACTTAGAGAGACTAAGATGAACATTAAATTAATCAGACAATGCTCTTGGGGGAAATTGCCACTAATTTCAGATTTTTCATCTCCCAGAAATCAATTATTATTATGTTTATTGATATTGTACTTGTCACTACTTTCAGTATTTTTGCTATGATGACAGACCCTAAGAGAAAAAACAGGGAGGAAAGATATAGTAAAAAAATCAGAGCTTCTCCCTAAGGCATCAGAACTTAGTAAACAGGTATATGTGCATGAGTAGATAAGAGTAATACAAAACATGGGAAGATTTTACAGACACGTACATCTTTTTGATGAAAAAGTATACCCAGATCTACTCATGAATTATGTGGAATATAGATAGAACTTAAATTTATTTTTGAGATGTCAGAAGACATTAATGAATTCCACTGACTTTAGCACATAAAAGATTAAGAACATCGTAAACCACTTTCTGTGATCAGACATAGTTTAAGTTCTTCTCCAGAAGGATTTCACAAATACTTCTCAAGTATGAAAAAGAAATCTTCAAGAAATAAGAGGAAGATGCTGAAACTTCAGTTTGGTATGAAAATAATCTAACTGCTAATAGGATGATAAATATGCCAGAGCAAAATAGAGTGGCAGTGGCAGTCAAAGGAAAGGTGCTTTCTAAGGGAACTGTCTCAGGTCCACTGCTGAGGCTTCATTCACTAGTGGCACCAGTTTTGGGCCACAGGGTGACAAGTTCATGCTGTTCTGCACCTCCCTTCTTCCCCCATGAACACCTGAAGGGCAGAATGCAGCAAGCTGCATGGATTGTACAATGTATTATTGCATGCAGGGAGTAAAGCTAACTCATCTGAATGTTTCTCTTTTGAATTGCTAACATTTTCCGCTGGAAATTGATTTGACTTGTTGAGGCAAGCACTCTTTAAACTGTGTAAAAACCATCAGAAATTGGCATTTTGAAATTAGCATTACTTTGATTTATGTTAGTAGGATTGAGGACAAAGAGAGTTAGTGTTATAATATTACAGTCATGACTTCTCATTAAATCACTCTTCCTACTTTGCAAACATTAAGTTCATCTTTGGAATTTAAGAAGAAATTTGATGTTAATCATAAAATATGGAAAATACTTCTGTGATTACAGGCTGATAACAACCATTACTATGGCAGTCACTGAATATTCCTATAAATCTTGTTAATAAAATCCAAATATTAGAGTCCTCCAATCACAACACAGGAGTTAATGCTTAACCTTTCCCCAGGATATAAGGTAACTAAAGCCTGCTGCAAGTGAAGATGCACATCTATTAGATTTAGAAACTGTCATTCAATTAAGTTAACATATTTTGGTTTTAACAACATTAAATGGGTGCCCCAGTGGCACTGACAGGCTTTTTCTTGTGTTTGTCTGTATAATATTTAATTTAAAGCATGTCTACACTGTGTGACTGAGATGTGAGAAATGAAAAAGGGATTATGAGCTCATTACAATTATGACACAGCCTTCTGCTAACAGGGCTTCTGGCACCTAGGTTAGTAACTCTTGCCTAGTACCTCTGTGCTGTGTGTTGTGAGCATTGACAGTAGCCTGAGGGATACCAGAACCTTGTCTTCATGGGTCGAGTCAACACACCCAAGGAGGACAAGCTCCTTATCAGATTGGAAGATCAGACAATATGTGCATATCTGGCATACTGGATAGAATATTTCAGTTGGAAGTGATCTACAATGATAATCTAGTCCAACTGCCTGACTGCTTGTACAAATACCTCTTGAATGGTGACAGGCTTGGGGCACTGACCACTTCTCTAGGAAACCTGTTCAGGTTTTGATCGCCCTCTAGGTAAAGAAATGACCAGCCTAGACATCCCCTGGCACTGCTTTGAACTGTTTGCAAGCATCATATCATTAGATACCAGGGAGATGAGATCAGCACTTCCCTTTCCACTTCCCCTCCTCAAGAAGCTGTAAAGAGGTTGCCCTTCAGCTTTCTTTTCTCTGAAACAGACAAACCCAGGTTCCTTAGCCACTCCACAAAGGACATGCCTTGCAACATATTCACCATCTTTGTTGCCCTCCTTTGGACGTATTCAAAGACTTTCACATCCTTCTTATATTGTAGGGCCCAGATCTGTACACAGCACTCAAGGTGAGGCTGGACCAATGCTGAATACAACTAGATAATCTTCTCTTTTGACCAACTGGATACGCTGTGTTTGACGCACCCCAGAGTGTGGTTTGCCATCTTGGCTGCCAGGGCATACTGATGACTCATATTGAGCTTAATGTCAACCAGCACCCTCAGATCCCTTTCAGAAGGGCTGACCTTCAGCCACTCCTCTCCCAGTTTATACTTGTGTCTGTCATTACTCTGTCATAAGTACAGAATCCTGAAATTTGACTTGTTACATTTAATCCCATTAACCATAGTCCAATGCTCCAATCTATCTAGATCCCTCTGCAAGACATCTTGACCCTCCCAGCACCTTTCAGTGTGGTATTTTCAGCAAACTGGCTAATGGTGCATTCCACTCCTGCAACTCAATCTGTAGATTGTTGATAAATGTATTGAACAGAATGGGTCTTAGAATTGAACCCTGAGGAATACCACTGGTGACTGGTCACCAGTCAGATGTGGCCTCATGCACTACAACATTTGAGCTCTTCCCTTCAGCCAGTTCATCTGAAATCAAGATATAATTAATCACCATCAAATAAATGGATTTTTGCTTCTTATTGTCACTTTTATACTGTTCATGTAAAATATGTGTGCTAGATAATGTTAAGATATGGATGATTCCTCCTACCTTGTTGCTAGGGCACTTGCAAAGACATGGGTTCCTTTCTTTTCCTTTTGTCCTCTTAAACAAGAAAAATGTCTTTTTCATAGGTACTTCACAAAGGCATTTCAGGTAGAAACTTTATCACCTGAATTTTTCCTATGCTCAGTGAAAAGAGGTACCACTATGGGCTGATGTAAAAATTTGGTGGGTTGAATTATTCACTAGGGTCCTGTGTCTCTTAATTATAAAGGAAACATATAAGTAAATTTCTAACTTAGGCAACCAGCTGGGGTGTCTGGAAATAATTTCTGAGACACAGTCAGTTTTAAGAAAAAGAAGGTGCAAAGTCAAAAGAAAATGGCTCCCTCTTGAGAAAAAGTCCTACTGTAGAGACATCTGCCATACCTTTTAGACATTATATACATTATTACAATGTAGTTGGCAGGCACATAACAGTATATAGATCTCCTTCCTTCCTTTCAAATATTTTCCCTTTTTTAGCCTTGAAGCAGATCCCTGAATAATGCAATACATATAGACTCTATTAAAAAGTACTTTTACCTATCCAAGGTAAAGTTATATCATTGATTTTCCTTTTCGTCAGACAGTATTAACTTGTGTGTGAGTTATCCAAAGACTCTGCTACTCATGCACATATCAGCCATAGGTACACAGCTGAAAGTCCAGACTTATGTAAATTTTTCAAGCCTTAATCTCTGTTCATATTTCCCCTAAAGTTACTCATGACACTGATAGGAATCCTGAAAGCAGGGTTGTAGAACTGAACTACATTTTAAAATATATGCTGAAGTATTATAGGTAATCTTTGAGTTACAACTGTTTGGCTAAAACTCCTTCCTTTTATTGTCTATTGTGAAGCCTAACATTGCTGTTGGAACAGAGTCTGCTTCTGTGGGTAGAAATTCAACAAATGCCTGAACCTCCAGGCTTCTGATGTGAGAAATAACGTTCCAAAATTGCTATTTATGCATTTCTCTTGGACGTTATTATTTTGGGGCACTGGCATTTTCTTAAGATGGAATGTCCTCAGCTTCATTTGGAATCTAGACCTGCACTGATTACTAGCCAGCTGTGTAGTTTTGGTTGGCATTACTTAATAGGGGTGTACTTCATGAGTCAAAAAATTTTATGCTTTCCTTCTGCCATCAAATGCAGAACCTTCCTACATTTGTTTTAGAATAGCTGAATCTTGGCTAATTAACATTCTGGACTTGTGCATACAGTAGATGAGGGAATAATTTATTTTTCTAGCAGATTATATGAAGACCTGCCAAAGATTTGGGAAGAGTTTAGGTAGTGTGCTTACAATATACTGAAATACTGGATGCATGGATCTAACCCTGAGTGCTGAGGAGTTTTCAGTGAAACTATTGACCCTAAAAAAGAGGGGTGGAAGTATGTATGGGGATTTCCTTTCTCTTCTGGTACAGTTCAAAATTTCAGGAGGATTTATCAGGTTTTATTTATATTGCCTTCCCTTTCAGATTTCTCTTGGAGTCTACTCTTCCTTTTCAGAATGTCTTCTCTTAGGAATAATGCCATCCCATCTTAAACACTTTCTAACCCTCCAGATAGAAGCTCAGATTTTTGTCTTGTAAAATATAAGCAAAATAAAAATGAGAGTTAGTCAAGGCATTTGTTTTGGTGTACTTTACCTACACTGAAAGGATCTCTAGGAAATAATATGCTTTTCAAAGATTCTCACAAATTTAAAATAATCGTATTTTTGCCATTCATATGTAGGATAAATTACCAAGAAGAACTTCCCTCCTGTAAATACAAGGCAGACTCCCAAGGTCTTTATTATCTATACTCTACTTTTTTTTCCAACAATGATCCCAATGCATTTAATAGAATATCCCCATGTGAAATGACTGTCCTGAAAAATTCATTAGGAGAATTTTGTTCTCATTCTGAAGAACAAAAGTGTTCGAAGCAGGTATAGCTGACCATGGATAAATTACTGACAAATTGTGGGAAGAAGAGTATTTCTGCCCACCTCTTCTACTTAAGAAAGACTGAAGAACGGTGTCACCAAAAGCAGCAGTAGATGACTTTGCAAACTAGAAGGAATTAAATCACATGAGAAGAAGGGCTAATGAGGTAAGAAGATAATGTTTTTCTTCTGATGTCTCTAAATCTTGACTTTTAATATCTGGCCATAATGCAAATCAATAGGAGGAAAAAAATTCAACAAGAATATGAGAGAAGAAACAAGCAGATATTGTGTGGTTGCTATGATCTACCTTTTGATGCGACTTATCTTGCTGACTATACAAGTATATATGAGCAGAGGAGCAGGCATTATTGTAAGAAACATCACCTAATTACCTGTCAGTGGCCTGTGTAGAGTGAAAAAAGTAATAGCCTGGTCCAGCTTGGCGATTCTGATGTGTCATAGTCATAATATTTACAACACGGTGCTAGGTAGAACCGTAAATATCTAAACAATGATTCATTACAGGACTTCACAGCTGTGCCAGGAGTGGATAACAACTAAAAATTAAACTAAATGGTATATCTTTGATGATAGCAAGACAGTACTTGTAAAACTTAATAATGTACTGGGCAGAAGAGTTTTCTTTTTGTTGGATCTTTAGATCTTAGCTATGAAATAGGATCACTTGTTAAGCCTTGTGTAGGCCATTTGACATGGAAAGCTATGAAGCTGAAAAGGGGAGATTTTTTTCTATATTGTAGCAGCAATATGTAATTAACAGTAATTAAAATGCAAGAGCTGCAAATTATTTTGTTCAGTCATCAGAATATCTCAGTTTGTTGGCTCATAAATGTCTCAGAGGTCAGAAAGAGCTTCTGACAGAAGAATCCAATCAATTTTTTTCCTTAAATTAATATCCATGCAAAGAATAAACTATTACAAGGATCAGAGAAGGAAAAGCTGTGAATAATAGAATGTTGTGACAGCTACACACAAGGAAGAACAAACATTTTCATTTTTATTTTCTTAGCACAAGGTAACTCCATGTAAAGAGTTGTCATGCCATCACCTGATGACAAGCTGCATCTGAGTTTCTAAAAAATCCCCAACAAACTAAGGACATGTAAAGGGATAATGAGAGGCTAAAGAAGATGTTTAAATGAAAAAAGGCCCATAAGAACAGATGTCAGAATTATAGAGGTAAGTTTTATGCCATTTTTGGTGAGAAAACAAGTTTCTGAATGTTTGGGGAAACATTGAAGTGAAGGTATTTAGGTATTTAGGTGTTTGGGTTTGTTTTAGGTGTTTTTTTTCTGTTATGGGTATGGTTGGATCTAGGAGGTCCTTTCCAACTATGAATATTCTGTGATTCTGTGTGACCTTTTTTGACCTTTGCCTTCTTGAGGAAAAGCCTACAAGTAACTTACAGGCAACAAGAGAACTCTCCCTCGTGGCCTCAGGAGGGTTCGGTGGCAGCAGAAGGCAGGCGGTTGCGTGGCTCCGGGCTCCTTCAGCACCGACTCCTGGCGGACAGTTCCCCCTCGGGGCAGCCGCGTGGGGCTGCCGGCACCTCCCGCTCCCCGGACTGGGCGGGGTCTGGTGGCCAAGGGCCAGCTTCCCTCTTCGGCAAGGTAAGAACATAAGAGCATCACAGTGAAAAGGGGAAGGAGCATGCAGGTATTATGTGACGGCTGTGGTCTGCTTTGGCGTGTGGGTGAAGCAGAAGGAGAGCAATAAAGGGGAGATCACAAATCCAAAGTGAGACTGATGGTCATGAGGAAAAGTCAGAGAAGGTGAAGTATGTGAAACAGTGGACAAAAGTGGGACCCACAGGGATAGGCGAAGTTAGAAACATTTTGCTGATAGGAAAGGACAATGCTTGAGCAGCCAAGATGAAGTAAGAACATTATGGAGTGACAGTTTTCTATAAGAAAGAGAATTAAGTTCCCCTTATGAGGAGGATGAAGACACAATAGAAGGGATCTTTTTTTATGATCTGTTCCCTTATATCAGTTCATGATTGTAATATTGCAAATGCTGATTCAGTATTCTTGTCATTGTGAGTCTGGGGAACAGCGTTCTTATGGCTTCTCTTATAAAAGCTGGGCGAGGACAGGTCTTCTTCTGTGTCTTCTTCATTAAGTATTATAAGAGTTGGCATCTTCTGTGGAAATGGGTGGGAGTTAGAGAGTAAAGGTCAAGCATTTCTCTTATATCAGGAGATCCACCTTCTCTATATATAATCTCAACACAGCCACTATCCTGTAGTGTAAAAGGGGAGCTGAATATACTTATCTAGAAAATTCCAGACTTACTTTACCACCTACAGTGCCCCAAGTACCCTTTATGATACACCCAGTTCCAATCTCCTTGGAGAGTGGGATCATTTGTCTAAATGATTCCTCAGAACAAACTGCCAAATTCGCTCATCCACTGCACAAGTCTGTGCTTTCACTGCATCTTTCCAATACCTGCCTCAGCTTTCAGCCCAGTCCACATATGACTGGGATGAACACAGAGCAGAAGGCCAACTGTTAATGCTGCAGTCATACACACTCTCTTTCCCTTTCTGGCTCTGAAATCTTTATTGAATTTTCATTCATCACTATGAGGGATTCCTTCAGCACTGCAAGGGTGCCATATAGATGTGAGCATATTCAGTCAAAGCAGCTTAAACTCTTAATTTATTGCTTATTAAACACATCAGCTCTGCTATCAGGGTCACCCTTGCTGAGGTAGTACTGACTAGCTATCACAGAAGTCCAGTGTAGGAGCCAGAAGTGGAAAGCATGAAAATATAAAAGCCTATGAACCTGATCTCCTGACCATGGAAGTGGATGTACATGGGGACTGAGTATAAAAGAGCAGTGAGCCACACTGGTAGATTTCAAAGCCTGTTTCTAGTGTAAGGACATGACTGTCCCCAGAAGCAAGGTACTGTGGAAGGAAGACCACCTCTAACCCAAGTGTCAACTTGCAGATAGAGCAACCTCCAAGAATTAGCCCTGGCAAGTAACAGCTATCTGTTTTGCCACTGTGGGGTTACCATTGTCACTCGTTGGTATAAATGAAAATATTTCATGGCATTCCAAAGAATTATTTGTAGACACTCCCTTAAAGGAATGGTGAATAACCCATCTTTCATTTTTATTTTATTGAAATTTATTTATTTATTTATTAGAGAGAGAGAGAGAGAGAGAAAGAGACCCTGGAGGTGAACAAAGGTTCTTGAAGCTCTTCACTTTTGGACAACAAACAAAATACATGTAAATTCTGCAAGATAGAAATAGTGTCTGACAGGGACTGCTGCTGTGTTTTATGTGTGTGACTTGACAGTGGTGGCCAGACTGGTGAGTAAAGGACACATTAATTCTAGCACCCATCTGTGGCTACTATAGAGCAGGGGGAAGCAGCCCTTTGAGTATATTTAACCATTTCTGTGTCAAGTAACTTTGGAACAGTTATGCTGCTTCTTAGTTTGATTTGGGTTTGTGTCTGCTTTTTATTAGTTTCCTTCTTTTGCAATTTACATAATGAAACTAAGGAGATGTAGGTTTAGCGTAATTTCAGACTGGCCTAGGGAAGGGCCATTCCTTGTGTTTTACTTTTGGCTTTTCTTCCCTTGAAAATGCAAGTGACATTAGGATGGGTTATGAGTCTTTATTTTCATCACAAATAACATGGACTTGATTATAAACAAAAATAAAACTGCTAGTTCAGGCTGAAAGATATGAAAATGCAACCTAAAGGCAGAATCACTGAAAAAATAAATTGTTTTTAATGACTACTACTGAAATAAAAAAGATTGCTATTAAGAATATATATGGTTTATATTTCTTATGCTGAGATGACTTTACCTTGACAACATCCCTTAAGCTTCGGAAATCATTATTGAAATAAAAAGGAACAACCTGTTTTAAGAAAGTGTGCTGTAATGCACTGCTTTTCATCATAATTTTTTTTTACAGCAAGTTTGTTTTGCACTGCACAGTTGCCTGACATTTGAACTGTGACAAGTGTTTGAGTTTACAGCACCCAGTCAGAGGTTACAGCTGTCACAGGGTCATTTGTTGGAGTCAGAAAAAAACATTGTGGCTATTTTATGAAATTTCTTCAGATATTTCTTTTTAATGACCATTTAAAGCTTTCTTTTTCAAGACATTGTGTCTACTCCCCTCTTACTTTCAAAGAGACCTTCACATCAGTTTGGGGTCTGTAAAGGAATATGGAACCTTTGCTTCTTCATATGCCTGAAAATTCTGCAGGTTATTGCTTTCCCTGCTCCATAGATATCCTAATTCAGGCTTTATACACATGCACACACACATACACACATTGATCCTCTTCTTCAATGTCATAAATTTTAATGTAGTTTAACATACTGAGTTGTCACCAATTTGATTTTCTAGGTCAAAGAGTTCAACCTTCTTTAATCACTGTGTCCATAGCTCTCCATTATATTCAAAGAGCTCTTCTGTGCAATTTAAATTGCCTACTGTTAAGTTAAAATCTTTGCCTCAGTTTTCCCTCCAGTGTTGTCTTGGATGAACTTTTTACAAGTTTCTGCTTAGGTCTTTAAGGACCTTTCTTCAGCCAATTTATGGTAAAATTTATGCTGTTAAAACTTTGCAATGACTATGAAGGCATCCTATGCTTCTAATAGGAAAACATGACATGTTGCAATACATGCTGCTAAATATTCTGCTGCGTTCACTGTTGTTTGAGGTTTGTTTGTTTGTTTGTTTGTTTTGTGTGGGGTTTTTTTGTTTGTTTGTTTTTATTTGTTTGGGTTTTTTATGTTGTTGTTGTTGTTGTTGTTTGGGTTTTTTATGTTTTTGTTGTTGTTTATTTCTTCCTTTCCAGAGATGATCTTTCTGCAGCTCTGGTAATCCCCTAGGTTTTTTGCTCAAAGACACTGAAACAAAAATGATATAAGCAGAAATAAGTTATGCCCATGACACTGGATAAGTCCGTATTACAACATAGTGATCTTTAACGTAGTTTGAAATGGAGTAGCCTGAGCACTAAAAGAAATGTAGCTGCATTTCACTCTGATCTGTCTAGCATATAGCCAAGACCTGGTAATGCAGGCAACTTGTCAAGGGTAGCATGCTGGGTAGTAAGCTCAGACTTAGCTCATGCTGAGCTTAACAGCCTTGGGTCCAGCTCTGCATCAGCATGGCTGAGCTTGAAAAAAATGTCTTTAGAGTCTTCAATCTCCTGTGCATGGCCTATACACCAAGAATAATTTGACTCCCATCCTTTGAAGCTAAATGCAAAGTCAAGGAGGTCTTTTCGTTATATCGTTAAACCTGCGTGTGCAGACAAGCAGGCAGTAAGAGTTCACAGTAGGAGTGGTTTTCATCTCTTTGAATGGCTTTTATAAGAGGCAGGATCACTAGAAACCATTTAGTGAGAGAGGCATGGAGACCTTTTTGATCTGATTTTGCTCCATGAGTGTTTTGCAAAGCAGCATGTGGAGCAGAAGGAAGGGATTAATACACATAATACTGTGTTTGTCTTTCATAGGATCTAATCAGAAGCACAAATATTTGTAAGGTTTATTTCTTTTAAATCCACTATTTAGAATGGGTATCCTTCTATTACAGCTTTAAAAAATACTGAACATACATGTCTGTTGTATACATTTCATGGAGAATCCAATAATAATCCCTAAAAATCTTAGAGTGAAGCCTGTCATGCTGTTGGAGAAAATAGCTAAACTCCCAGTGATGTTAGGTGGTCTGGACTTCCATTTTTAATGAACCGGGCATGGAACAAAATGCATGATGTTATTTTCCAGCTGTCCAGCCATATAATTCTGAAATGTTTTCATCATTTTTAACCAGTATGATACTCTGGAATTTAGAATACAAATAAGATTTCTGTGATATGGAGTCCAAACCCCACACATAACAGCACAGTATATCTTCATTAACAAGAAACATTTCTATTGATTTCATTTTGCAATGTTTCATATTACACATAACAAATATGTATGGTCACCTAAATGAATTATTACAATTCAATTTGGAATGATTGCATAAGGTTATTGTATTATCTCTAGGATGCCTTCGTCTCTGGGTGTCAAAACTGTTTTTATTTAATAGAATAACATGGGAAAGTTAATCAGAGTAGGTTAACCTCTATGGGACTCAAGGTCAGAAACACTCAGTCTCAGCTGTAAATGGGGACCTTGTTTTATTTATCCATTATTTATTTATTTATTTATATTTGTTAACTTGGAAAAGATATGTTTACAAGAGGAAAAAGACAACGTAGGATTTTTTAACAGAATCAGTACTGGTGAAAGTCTTGCTGGGCTTTCCAGCAGGAAATATCTTTTTAAATTTTTTTTTTCTACAGAAAGATCCCGCAAGGCAATTAACATTAAATGAGAAAAAAATTGTCACAGTGAATTCTTCCCCAGGAAATCTGTCTGAGATTTTACATCACCTTTGCAGGAAATGAAACAATTGTTTTTAAGGGGACTGTTACGTTATGCTAAGATGGCAACTCACAGTGCTATTCTGCTAATTGTTTCACCAGTGGTCTGCTTTTTCTTCTTTGTCCTGTTTACTTTGTCTACCTTTTTCTGACACCACAAGCTAATGTTCTGAATTCATTGAGTTGGGAATTGCTTTTTGTCTTTGTGTGGCTACACCGTGCTTAGCGCAGCTTGCCTAGACAGAGTCTGCTAAGGCTGCTGGAACAGAAAGCTGAGTGCTCAACTCTGAAGTAACAAGTTGAGCGTATGTGTAGCAGGAGTAAAGTGGTTCCACAAAGATAAAAAATTGTCCATACAGGAGGCCTTAAGAAATAAATGTGATCTGCAGATTTTTTGGAGGCCATGTCACTGTGCATGTCAAACATTGTGCTGCTTGGTAACAGAGGAGGCAAAAAAACAAAAAAATCAACTGAAAGGCAGCCTACAAACTGAAACAGATGTCTGAAAAGTGCCTTTGCTCCAAGCTGATCTCTCTAGCATCCTCCTCTTGGCTTTTCACACTGTGTTGGCTAAACAGTGATTGGTGAAAAGGACCATGCAAAAAAGTTGTTCTTCGTTCTACAAAACAGGTTTGTTGTTTTTTTTCAGGCAGATAATTTCTCATGTCCCTGTCTCCAAACCTGACTTTTCTTCCCAGAACGTCATCACCATCATAGTGAGTTAGAGCAACAGTTCATCTTAGCTTGGCGTTTTGTCTTTGAGAGTGACCATTAGCGAACACTTATAGAAGGATATCAGAGGGAGTGGACAGATAGGGCAATGCTCCCCTGGCATATCTATCCTCCCATCATCTGGGATCACCCTGGCCATGCCTCCCCAATTCCAGACCAACCAGCTGGGGATGCCTTGTTCTGTGCACAGTTCATTGAACAGAAACCAACAAAGTGCTTCTTGTTCAGACTCAGGCGCTGTCTCTGCCAAATCTGCAGCTGCGGTACAGCCTTCCCTCTCCAAAGCCACAGAGTTTTGGGTAACCATCAATACCGAGTCCTCAGCTGATGACAATAAATAGACACAGAATCCCTGAGCTCTCTTGCAAACAAAAAGTTTCTGCCGCATGTCACTGTCACACAACAAATGATTTCCGTTCACCCAGAGGTTTGACTGAATTTCAATCACAGGCTTAAAGAGTCAGCCTTGGTTTACTCAGGGGAATAGGGCTGTTTTCAGTGGTCAGCAAAAGGAAGGCTGAGACTGTTCATTAATATTTTAAAAAGCCAAACACCAAAATGACACAATGAATGATATATTGTCTCTGCTGCTTCTACATTAAAAGAAAGCAATCAGGAGTTTTCTAGCTAAGGGTCAGTTAAAGGAAAGCTCCCTTAGATCCCATCAGTGCTTCTGTGATCACATTTCTTTCCCCTAGAACTGGTGGCTAGATCTTCCAATGGTTTTCTTCACTCTGGGAGCTCATGTTTCTCTGCCTAGCCTTCAAACCTCTTAGAGGTGTGTATCAGCTCTGCTTCTAGAGAACAGAAATTGTTTCCACTGGTAAAGTTGTGATCTTTTGAATTAGACCCCCCTACATAGAATAGTAAACTCTCATCCAGAAACTTGTATATGGATGGTGCTCATGACATCAACTGTATCTGCAAAGAGTACCCATCTGGGGCCTTGCACCTTGCAAGTTCAGCCTCACTGGGTCCAAGCTGGCCTGTCCATGCATCCCTCAGCTGCACTAGTTGGTGTTACTAGTGTGGAAGATTACTCAAGTCCCCTTCATGCACACAGTGACTTCTATTACCCTATAAATATATATTTCTTCATAAATGGGAGTCTGCATCCTTCTGTATCCTTATATATCTAGTTATGTCCATGCAGAATCTAACTGGCTGGGAAGGCAAAAGCACTTAATGCTCAGATAGAGGTTTTTTCTTCCTATGCTCACCATGAGGTCTTTTATGATGGAAAAATGTCAGTGAGAATGATTTAACATCACATATATGTGTCTGAGGCCACAAATTTAGGCATCTATTCCTCAATTTTCTTTATAAAGTGTTGTCTAGATGTAAGGCAAACAACTCTTCCATCATAGTAATATAAGGATTACTTTCTTATAAATAAGTCTAGACTCTGAATATACAGGATTTTTACAGTGTTAGAGTATTTGCTTTAAATTCCTGAAGTGGTACTGATGCTGTTACTGGCAGATTTGGGAACCTGATACTTCTACAATTGCTTGTTTAATGAGATATAGATGGAAAGGTATTAAGACAAATATGTCACAGAATTTGAATTATATTAATTCAACACAATATGAAATTCAACACAACCATGAAAACCATGGTATTTTTTGAGAGCGCACAGCTTACAATATAGAGACCTCCTGAAGAGGAGTCTTCACTGCTTTGATGTCCACCATTGTAGAGGTGTGTAAGGGTGTGATTCCACTTCAGACCTCTTCCACTGACCTTGCTTCCTGGTGTGCTTTGCACTGTATGTGGAACCTCTGCACTGTTCAGTGTACAAAGCTGGTCTCAATTTTAACAAGTGATCTGTTACTCAACCTGAGAGCCCTGAAAGTGTTCTCTTCTACACAAGAGTAAAAAACTTTCTGATTGTCTCTTGGTAGTAGTTAATGTGAAAAGGGAGTTTTTTGTGATAATATATGTACTCATGGTCTTAATTACTCATATTTCAGTGTGTTATGGCAATAGTTATTAGATACCACTTAAGACTGCAAAAGCATGTTTGACGCTCAGAGAGACCAGCTAGATTTTAGGTGCTTGGTGATCAGGATCACTGCTCTGATAATATTTGCTGGAGAGAGAGACTATAGAAGACAAATGTGGATATAATGTGCATTTCATTGCCACTTTAGTTATGGAGAGGCTATAAGCACTTCACAGCACTAAAAGTTACACCTTGTCAGTAAAACCACAGACAAACATGAAATAGAGTAAGAAGGAAACAGAGGTTGTTTTTTGTTTGGTTTTTGTTTTGTTTTGTTTTGGTTTGGTTTTTTTTTTTGTTGGTTTAGTTTGGGTTGGATTTTTTTGGTGAAAAGTGATACCAGGAGTTTTCTATTAAGGGAAAACCAGAAGATTCTGAATGGATACAAGTGAGCTGAATTGAGTCAGGTTGTTTTCCTACTGAATTAAGGTCTTTTAAAAAGTGGCATAAATTGACAAGCAGTAGAAAAGTCAGAAGCAGGTGGAGACTCGGTGTGGTGAGGGAATTAATGTGTGTGTGTGCACACCTTAGTTTCCACAGAAAATTGAAGTCTAAATTTGAAATTATGGGCTCATTTATTAATTCATTCTTGTAAGATGTTTACAATGTCTGGTCCTATCTGTCGGGAAGATTTATCCTAAACCACTCTCACATTCTTACTGGAAGTGTGCATAAGAAGGAGAGTAAACTGCATCTCGTTATTATAATTAACCTCCTTTTTATAGGCATTCTTTGTGTGTGTGTATAGCATGCAAAAGGAAGAAAACCAGCTTCTTAGTGAATGTTAAATATCTGCAGATAATAAATTATCAATGACAACAGCTTGTATTGTAGCTGATTGATAGATATAATTTCTCATCCTCTAAAATTTTTGTGTAACTACTGTGAAGTTTGGAAGCAGGCTGGGTAAGAGCTTTACTTATTGGTGAATTGATCCTATCTTTGACTAAAAGGAAGTTCAACGGAGTTCAGAGGTTTGGATCAGATTCATCTGTGGTCTGGAAATCCCTATCTACTATTTTTATTCATTAATATAATCTATATTCAGCTTCTTTCCAAAAATTATAAACCAAAAAAGAAAACTAATTTTTGTTTGAATGGACTAAGAATAATAGATTTCAAATGAAACTATTGCTAAACCCTATGGATCTTGTAGTTGCCCTTATATAAGACTCACTGAGGTACGATACTGTGTGTTGACAAAATAATCATTCTTCCTCATACCAAAAACCTCATCTGAAGTTGAAAATAGCTTCCCTCATAGGAATGCAATCTATGTTGAACTTCTGCTTTCATGCAAACTGCCTCCTCTGGTTTTATTGTTTCTCCTGTGTTTATTATTACTCTCCATGACAGATTCCTCCCACCTCCTCTATTCCTCTCAATCTTGCCGCATTTCTGTGTCCACAACTTCCAGGTTTAGTAGAGCAAACATTACTTACCAACTCATGTACTGACTTCCAAAAGTGTCAGAAATTTTGCACTGGGGCCCAGAAGGAAGCATTTGTTTAAAACCTTACTCTAGAAAAACAAACATGATACCTAGTATAGTTAGGAAGAGGTTAATATATGGCACTTATATCCATCCCTTCCAAATAATTTCCAATGTTATATAGCTTTGCCTTGGGATATAATTTTCTTGGATCCAAAAAACTGCTTTAGGTTTTATTTTTCCATGGAGAGAGTCTTTCATCACAAATTTTCCATGACTGAGTTGTGAGGTAGAAGATCAGAATCTAGTTTATTGTATATTTTCCTAGGATAATGTTATTCTTTGCATGGAAACCATGAGCCATGTTTTTTTTTTTTTTTAATGTTTCTGTGTATTTCTGTGTTTCCCAAGGACAACCTAGCAACATCTCCCTTCAGTCCCCCCCCCCAGTAAGTGCCTTTACAGTGTTTTGTATCACCACATCTTTTTCACAGAGCAGTTTTGTGACAAGGGTCACTCACCATCCCTAAACATGAATTCTGACCTACCTTAGGAAGCATTTCCCAACTAGCTCTGTTTCAAATGCTTGTGATAACTTCCTTGTTTTTTGTTTTAATTGTGAAAATCTCTATTATGCTCCTAATACTTCTTCTGTGGGTTAAGAAGAGTGAACAATGTGAAATTTCAGTGGGTGAAAAGATGGATATCTTTGTTCCAATGTATTTCCTGAGAAATAAATGAAAAAAAGCTGCATAGGAAGGATAAATTGACTGATTAGTATACATAATGCATAGAACACTTTTTGAGATTGCAGATGCTGTAATTTGATGGGAACCTCTACATCTCAAAACAGGAACATGATGGAGTTCTAATTATTCTGCAGTTGGAAGAGCTGATAAATGAAACTGTCCATCCCCAAAATATGCAGAGTGTCTAACAGACATCTGATCCCGAATTTCAAATCAATAGGGTTTAATATTTCACTAGCAATCATACATTTGAAAATCAATCCTGTCAGGGTTGGTAATGCTCTCTTATAGAAGAAATAGTTGCAAATCAGGGAGATTGAAGGCAAACATTCAGGGATGAACTAACAAAAGCTGTTTCAGAAGACTTTTCTGTTTACTTTTTATTATTTAAAAATTTAGGTTTTGGTTTTCTAACCAGTAGAGAGAAGTAGAGACATTGCAAAACACAAGGGAAAGCACATTTAGTGCATTTAAACAATTTCAGTAGCTTATGGCATGTAGAATTATCTGGATAGGAACTGTTCAGATGATATTGATATCTACTGGGGAAAAAACACTCTTGCTATAGATACTCAAAACTTGTTGCATTGACCAGCACATGCCCATATAATGTAAGCTTTGCTGTGAAACATTGCCTTGTCTTGGAAAATGGATGATGAATCCAAGGATCCCTAAATCTGTACCTCTTTTCAAGGCTGGCCTTCTTACAGGACCAGATATGGCTTCAATGAGATAATCTTCTCTCCACAGGCCTCTCTTGTTTAATGTGCCCCTCCCATATCTACCACACAACAGATGGACTTCAAAAACAATGGGGTGTTTTAGTTTGTTTAGAAGAAGCACTGACATGGTGTGATGGGCTGATCCCATACACTATTACACCAGTCTGAAGCAAAGCTTTTTGGTACATTTTCTTGAACTCTGGCACCAGAAAGTTCTGAAGAGAGGAAAGGATTTTCCTCTTATTGCAAATCAGCCTAGAGCTCGAATAAGCCTGGATTTGAAGGATTCTCTTTTTCACTGTAGGAGATCTAGCATGACACTAAAAAAGAGTGTGGCAGAAATGCGGAGCCTAGAAAGTAAAGAACTGTATTACAGCAGGTGTTTCTGCTACCTAGATAT
Organism: Megaceryle maxima; assembly: GCA_024605025.1. Lineage (NCBI taxonomy): Eukaryota > Metazoa > Chordata > Aves > Coraciiformes > Cerylidae > Megaceryle > Megaceryle maxima. The sequence goes on from JANHGN010021064.1 coordinate 22,066, forward strand.
ATTTCTTAAACACCATATTCTAGATTGTTGTGAGTCCTCAGAGAGATGATAACTTGCACCTGTGATAGTCTTATCTTCAGATGCTGAATTTTCTGAATTATTCCCAGAGAATAAAGATGAGCTTCAGGACTCATCCACTTACTGCTGTCAAAGTGACTGAATGCCAATCTCTGATGGTAACCTAGAAGCTGAAAGAAATTACTGTTTGGTTTTATTTCTTCAATAACTATTCTGGGGTCACTGCAGTTCCTTGGATTTGCTCTATATTTATTTATTTATTTATATTTATTTCCTGTTTTTGATATTTATTTTAACACTGTTTAAAAAGCTGCTAAAAAGAGACAGTTTACAAATTATTCACCCTTCTGCTAATGGACTTATGAATGATAAATAACTAGGCTTCTTTAGCCTAAATAGACAACACAAATAGTGCCTGCTTCTTGGGAAAATGTTGTATATTTGTCATCTCCAATACAGTAGAAGTAAAGCTTTCTTAACTGCAAATTATTTCTGATTATTTGTATGTTTAGATTTCATTTAAACTTGACCCTACAACCAGACATTCCCATTAGACATAGTATACATGTACTTAGCCTCATTTGGGGCTATCTTGCAGTCCATACTTGAGCTGTTCCAAACAGCACAAATACGAGAATTTCTTCCTCACATTCCCTATTCCTTAGGGGTTGTAACATGAGGCAAAGCCCATTGCAAGAATTTAAAATTCTTACTCTGTGTTAAGAGTTTTTCTGAACTGGCATGCTCATTTCCCAAAAGGAAGAGCACTGTCTTATCCTTTGCTGGTTAGAAAGTAAGACAACTTGGGATTACAGGTCTGAAAGGCCTGACAGTGGCCACAAGCAATAATTTTAATTGCTGTCATGGCTGGGGTGTTTAGAATCATTGTGCTGATTTGACTGTTGCAGCGATATCATCACAGGGCTAATATCAACCTAGATCTCAGTCAAAGTAAAGTAAAAAGACAAAAGACAGTAAACAAGTTTATCTCTTTCCTTGTTTTGCTTCATTTACTGTGTTTCTTTCTCTTAGTTTCCTTCTCAGCTCATAACTTTTCTGTTTAGCCTCGAAATGTCAAGGCTCATCTGCAGCTAACTGACCATGACTGTGATCTGCTAGAGAATGGATAGCATAAGTATATTAATGGCCATGTGGTGCTTTCCCACTGGGAAAAAACATTTTTAATATCACCTATTTGTATCCTTGCAGAAAGATATGATAGTCTTAATGATTTTTGACATTGTTACACTATGTTTCCACTTGCAGAGGTACAGGAAAATAAAATCAACCTTGTCTACCTCTATACACTTATTCTGTGTTAGGCAGTACACAAAGGAGAAATACAATGCTATGGCTGAGTCTAAAGATGGGGACTGCAGAGCATGGTTCACTGCATGATGAAGACATGCAGGATTAAGGCAAATGAAAGAAAGGCTATGTCAAGAAAATTGTGCCTTGCACCTCACTTGTCTTGTAATGTGTAATGACTACGGTGTTTGGGCCTCATTCATTCATGAGAAATTAAGAGGATGCCTACACTGGTAAACTGACGTGTGCTATGTGGTTCCTGGGCACCAAAATACAGTTATCCACACCAAGAAAATGTGATCTTGATTACTGGCATCATCTCAACCCAGTGCATTAGCTGTTTTCCGGGAAATTCCTGCCACAGCTCACGATTAGCACAGGAAGGGCAATGCTCCTACCTAGGTAGGAGTACACCTACTAGGGCAGAGTTGAGGCTGTGCCTTCTCTGCCCTGCATTGCTGATATGATCCCCAACACCAACTCAACAGGCCTGTTCATCTCCTCACATTTATCCCACTAATACTCACCCCCAATGTTCAACAAAATCCTGGTTCTGTGCTATAAAAGGACCGCTCTTACTCTTTTTTGGACCTCAGATAAACAAAAGCAAAAACTATGGTGACTGGGCATTGCCATGGGTCCACACAGTCCTTGTAATGGCAACTGTCTGACCATGCATGATGAGGGATGGTCAAGGACCACAAGAAGTGAGCTTTGTCTGGATTTGCTTTGTTTTGCACAATGAAGTTATCTACAAAGGTGGCTACAAGAGCATTATCTGACAGGTGTGCTATAAATAAAACATCAGTAGCCTATGTATACATGGGGCAAAACAGATGTCCTTCAAATCAACTTTTCTTCCCTTAATCACCTTTAATCTCCCAGACTGAATTAATCTCCCTTGAAGACAAGGACTAGACATGAAGGACACTTGAAATTCTAACTCAGTGAAAGTCCAAAATGTTGCCACAAATATTTTATATCTTTCCTGGTAGCATTTCTCGTCATCCACTGCGTCCAATTCTGGAGCCCCCATCACAAGAAGGATGTAGACATATTGGAGCATGTCCAGAGGAGGGCCACCAAGATGATCAGAGGAATGGAGCTTCTCTCATATGAAGACAGGCTGAGGGAGTTGGGGCTGTTCAGCCTGGGGAAGAGAAGCTCCAGGGGGGTCTTATAGTGACCTTCCAGTACCTGAAGGGGGCCTACATGAAGGCGGGAGAAGGTCTATTCAAAAGGGTTTGTGATATAGGACAAGGAACAATGGTTTTAAGTTGGGAAAGGATAGATTTAAACTGGATATTAGAAAAACATTCTTTAATGTGAGGGTGATAAATGACTGGAATGGTCTCTCCTGAGAGGTGGTGGAGGCCCCATCCCTGGAGTCATTCAAGGTCAGGCTTGATGGGGCTCTGAGCCACCTGCCCTAGGTAGAGATGTCCCTACCTGTGTAGGGAGGCTGGATCAGATGACCTCTAGAGGTCCCTTCCAGCCTAAACCATTTTATGATTCTATATATACTTGGATCACACGCCTTTTCACAGACACATCAACTGGGCACTTTGCAGTTAGATAGCTAATATATCAAAATCTCTCACCTTGAATCTTTTCTAAGTGAAAAGCTTCTCATTCTTATCAGAATTTCTTGTTCTTGGTCATTACAAATTTTCATTTTAGTTTGGTTCACAAATTTGATCACTAAATTTCATTTTAACAGTTACTAACAAGAAAATTCAGTTTTTCCTGGATGATGCTCTAACCCTCCTACTTGCTATATTGCATGTGCTCCACACATGCTATATTTTACAACAGTCATTAACGAACAGCAGAGAAGATTGTACCAAGCTGGATCCTTGTTACAGTCCTAGTAACCTCCCAACAATCCAAACACTTTTCTTTCAGTGGAGTTAATTACCATCTCCCTTTAATTAGTTTCTTACAGTTTTCTAAGTCTTTATTGGCTCGTACTACCTGATAGCTTCCTATACAACACCAAAGCAAGTATTTTACTGAAATATGAACAGATCCAGCAGACTCCATTTACTTAAAATTGAATAAATCAGTCATCACATTATGTGAAAGGTATTAGATTGGTCCAGAATGATTCTTTTCAAATCTTTTAAAATAACATGTTGATTTGATAACTTTTTATCTTTTCTTCTAATATTAGAATTATTCTTTCCTTCAAAATTTATTTTAAAACTCTACATACTACTCAAGTCAGACTAATGAACCCAAAGTTTCCTAAGTTGTCAGGGGGGAAACTCCTCAAGTGATGCATTTATTAGTCTCTGAAATTTGTTATGATCACTGATTTGACAGGTTTATTAAAAAACCTTCTTAACAATATCCAATCGTATGCAATTTCACCTGCCTCTTCCTGCTGCATTCTGGAATGGGCTTTGCAATGTCTCCAGTTGGAGAACATGAAGATGTTTGTATCTTGCTTTCATTTCAAAAAGTGGCCTTTTCTTTTCCTGTACCTTCGTTCTCAGTAGAGAGAATGAAGGTACATTTTCCATTTTTCTGTATTCAATGATCCTTACTAAATGTGAGACAAACTATTCCTTTAATATTTTTTAGTTTTTCTGCATTACATTTAAGACTTAAGCCATTGCAATTGCCACTGCTCCTCTCCTCATTGTCCTTCACTCTTATTTATATAAACCAAATAAAGTTTTCCTGTACTCCTTTCCTTCACAAAGTTTAACTGAACTTGGATTTTGGCAGCTTTCTTTTCTTTCCTATGCCTCCTGACCTCCAGGATGCAGCTATCTGTGCTTCAGTCTTTTTTACTTTCATGCCCAAAGGCTGAAATGAAACCCATGCTCTGAGTTGGGTTCTTTCCTTACAATCTTATGTGCAATCTCTGTACTCTCAGAAAAAGGGAGGGTAGTTGGATTTCTCCACTCTGCTATTGCTCACCTCTCTTATATGGTGTAAATTCATGTCAGTCAGATTTCTAATGATGTAAAAGAAAACAACTATTTTCCAAACCTAAAGCATAAACATCACAAGCATGTTCACCTCATAAATTTCTTACTCAAGTGTTGACACTGTCTTCTTTGCTTAAAATTATGAGAATATGTTATTTCAGGTGGGTGACTAAGCCAATAGTGTACACACATATGATACTGGGACAGCAAGCTGCCCAAGCCAATTTGAGTTTCAGACCTTAGATCAAGAATTAAGGAATCAGACTCCATTTTCACTGTTTCACTTTTTTTTTTTTTTAATTTTATTTTTATTTTCAAGATGAAAGAGGTAGATTTATTGAAGCTGGGTGTGGACTTTAGAAGGATGCAGATTGTCCTTTTGCTCTCAGTTATTGTGGCTGTGACTGGGCAGGAAGAAACAATGTCTATGTTAATACAATTACTGTGTCTTCTGGTTTGCCTCCATTTTGGATCAGCAGCCTTTTTGACTTATTTAGAAATGCTCTACCTTGGAGGCATTACTGAGTAACAAAGTAGAGTCTGGAATGGGTTTTGTAGACTCATCAGGGGGTGAAAAGTTATCTCACATTAATTCTTCCTTAATTTAGAGATACACCCAACAGTAAAAGCACCAGTGGGCATTCTCTTATTGATCCTCAGATTTGTCTTTCCACAGTGGTTACCAGCCATGTCCTTTGCTGCTAACCCCGTGTCATTTGTGGCTAGAAAATGAAGACACCAAAGTGTGCTATTGTCAGTCTCAGTCCTCAGCCAGACTGTAACATGGGAGCCTGGGGAAGCCTAAGTCTGCAAGCCTCTGACGCCTGGCTCAAAGAGCAACCCCAGTGCCGCCAGGCAGCAAGACGACAAAATTAATTTCTATGATGCAAAAATTAGATCTGATTGATAGGGACCTACTAATAAAATGTCATATCTTATAGATGTGGAAGGACCACAGTGCCAGTGATAAAGTGAGATTGGTTAGGTATGACAAACGTGCATCGGAGCTGTATTATTGACAGTGGGGGATAGTATTGATTGAGCTGCCAAGCTTATCATATTACACAATTATGATATTAGATTTGCATTTTTAATTCTTTTAGAATAAATTGGCCCAAGGCAATTACAAGAGAGAAATGCTGTGATGGAGCCTTCTGGTCCAGAAAGGAGGAATCAGCCACTGTCAAAGAGAAGTTTTGCCTAGCATACCCATGACAAGGAAACAATGGAAAAACAAAACTAATAAAGCTTTAAGGGATTTGTTCCCAACAGTGTTGTCTCAAGGGACAATAAGGCAAAACCAGATGACCATTAAACCTGAGCTAATAAAGATGACATCTACAGGCTGTTTACTTTTTACAGATCTCAACCCCCATGGATATGCAGCCTGTAAAGTCCCAGAGAGTTTGCACAGACAATGTCTTCTCTTTCTTACAGCCAGTCCTTTGCACAGCATGCAAAGGACTCTCCAAATCTTTTAATCCCAGACCTCATCTGTTTGCAGAAGCCACCCAAGCTGGGAGCTAGACATGTAGCTCTTTTGCAAGCCAGTGACTAAAGCACAGGAGAATGCTTGTGTTGGACATAATCTCACATTGCATAAAGTGATTGTAGGAGTTAGTTCTGCTGGGATTCTCCCCTCAAAGGAAATATCTTGAGCATAATCCATTAGTGTAACCCTCTCTTGACCCATTGTAGGTTGTGTGAGCTGAACATGAGACTTCTGCTGCTTTTGTTGTTCTACCAGTGGAAAATATGCTGGTCATAATTATTGTTAATTTTCACTATTGTTGAATAGAAAGAATAAGGTTTTTGAAGTGTCTCAAGACCTGCATATGAAATGTTCTAAGCATTAGATTCTTGAATATATATAATCTCCTTTTTGGGGTACCTGATCTTTGAAGAAAATTTCTGTGCTGAGGAAGATAAATAGATCCAGAAATGTTGTATTAAAATGTTCTTCCTCGCCACGGTCCCAGCTTATCTGCACCCAGATAGCTCCTCTTTGACTTGTTAACAGCCAGATTTCTGTGTGATTTGCATTCAGGGGTCACTTTTCATTTTTTTCTGGAGACAAGAAATATGAGAACCTTACAATCTTGTTAAGGACTAGAAAATTTCAAGGGTAAATTTTCCTTTCCCAGATCTACAGAAAGGCAGCAAATACTTCTTTGGAAGAACTGCCAAGTCAACAAAATCCTTAAAGCATAAAGGAAAAGGAAGAAGGAGGAAAAAAGTATGCAATTTTGTTTCAGAGCTTGATACATTATTTTTTAAATGTCAGACTTGAGCTGCCAACCTGAAACCCAGAAGATTTCCATTGCTCAGGGCTAGTGTCCACTGCTGGGTTATGGTTTAGGCCCACCCTTAACATCTCAGAAAACTGGTAGATGTATGTCTTTGTGCATTTAGTGAGTCATCAGTGGTTTGAAACAGAAGCAGGAAGCTGGGTTTGGTATGAGAAAGGGTCAGGCATGTCAGAGGGGTCCCAGACCTCTCTCCAGACCTCTGAAACCTCTGCACTGGGCAGAGGGCCTGAAGGATCCAGCTCCTGTACTCATCAGCCCAGCCAATGGAAACACTTCCAAGCTGATCTGTGCTTGTCACGGTTAATGTACTTCTGAGTCATTATGTTGGCATCATAACATATATGTGATTATAGTTAGACGGAATAGGGGTTCATAGAATGGGTTGGAAGGGACCTTTAAAGATCATCTAGTTCCAACCCTCATGACAAGCACAGGGACACCTTGGGTCATCGGGACAACTTGAGTTTTTGGTACTGATGAACTGAGGCTTTTTACAAGGTATTTGGTATTTAGTACTGAGATATTGTCCAAAGGGCTAATCAAGGTTTCTGAGATGCACTGGTAATAGTTCCACTCTGCAAGTTACAGGAACAAACTCCTCAAATACTCTGGCAGAAGCTTTTGTAAGGATTAAAAGAAAGTTATTACTGAAATACTTTATAGTGTTGCACCACTGTTATTACATGTAACTGGTCAAGATAAATGGCAAAGTATACAGCAATACATAGCAGAAGTAATTTAAAAGACACATCATCAACTTAAAAATCAATCCTCTACCTGTTCAAATTTTATTTGCTGTTATGATAGGAAAAAAAAAAGGAAAGACTTTAGAATACATGCTTTAATACTTCTATTTTTTAGATTGTATTTTGGGCAGTGTATTGTGATTAATGAGCTTCATGGTCATCCTTTCATACCATATTAGTTTGTTTCCCCTTTGTTTGTTCCATGAGAGTTTCAAAGAGCAGCATTCTGGAAGGACACATTTAAGATAACCCTGATCGTTAAGGTACAAGTAAAGGTCAAAGGCATCCAAGAGCAAGGGAAATTCCAGAAACTCATTTAAATGCTTTCTTTTCCCTTACTGATTTTTTTTTTTTTTTTTGCTAGTTGATGACATCCTCTTCTTATAAGAATGTTAACTGCCATCACTGTATTAAAATAGTTTCCAGAGATGGCAACTTAAAAAATATCTGATGTTTGTGTATTATCCATTTTACAAAATGTAATATGGTTCTGGTCCAGGGAAATGATTTCAGCTTTGAATTCAGCAGGACTTGTGTGGAACAATGGAGTTTATGAGATTTCCTAAACCATGATCCTTTCTAGCCTTTCTGAGCTATGTGATTGCCTTTTGCAGGTGCAACATAGGTATTACAGATGTTGCAGAACAGGTTTGTTCTTGTTGTCAAGTACATGGAACTTTGCAAACAATGGAATTAGCAGATCATAATGAAGAAACAGCTATGATTGCCCATTAACACACATCATCTAATGCTAAAACTTAAAAAGATGAGCCAGTCTGTGCCCTGTTTCTTCTGTATCAATTCAGCTATCACAGCATTTTGAGAAAAGCAATTAAAAAAACCCACCCTAACTCAGATAGTGATCATGTGACAGGATCTCTGTCACAAAGATGGGAAAAGACATCAGATGGCCTGTTGAGAAATCCAAGCTCATGTGAAGTATTAATTGTAAGTGCAGTAATAGGAAACAGAAGGGGGAAGAGGTATGGGCAGAGAAGCCTTAAATGACCTCTCTTTCTTACCCATTTCTGGAAGAGGCATTGCTCTTCTGTCACTCTTTCACAGATGATCCACAGCAAGAACATAATAAATGGCTACAGAAACCAGCTGCCCAAACAAACAAAAGTATAAACAATATAAATTGAATTCATACACACATGCATTCATACAGAAGAGCATCAGCACCTATGAAATAAAGAGATTTCATTCAGAATCAGCTCACAAGAAGAGAACTTTTGCTGGAGCTGGACAGAGAGTAAAAATTCAGTGTCATGAAAAATTTAAGGTTCCAGAAATGGTTTTGTTCCACACTGGAATGAAAATAAAACTTTTAGAACATTTTTCTGACTTGGAATTTTGTCAAAAATTACCACTTTCAGTTTGAAAAACTTCAGGTTTTGCTACTGGCCCCCCTCTGTTTCTAGTCAGAAAAGCTGGGCTTCAGAAATCTTTGTCAGAACCAATATGTCCACATAAGAATATTTCAGCTCTGATAAACAACATATTTTAATGAAATGTCATTTTATTGAAAATATTCCAGCCAGCTCTAGCTGTGGCCTTTGTGAGATTAGGCAACTGAGCATTATTAATATTATTAAATCTTTTCTTTTCAAAGGCCACTGTGTCTCTTGATGATCACTGGACACAAGGAATTAATTACTTGGTTAGGGAGGAAGATGAGGAGAGGGTGCGGGGCTTAGTAGTGTGGTTTATTCAACCCAGGCATGGGGCATGGGATAGTAATAAAGCCACCCACAGTCAGATTGCAATTTTTTTTTTTTTTTTTTAAATTTATGTACTTAAATTAAAGAAGCACCCCACCTCAGCTGGCTGCCAATTCCCATTCTAGATGAGAGTTATGGCTCCCTGGGTGAGCACCTGAGCGGCAGGGCTGGGGCAGCCTGACACTGGCTACAGGTCTGACCCTGCCACTGCTCTGGCAGTGGTTAACCACACAGCAGCCAAGGGTGTTGCATAGTTGTGAAATCCCTGTACACCAGGAGCCTGATCTCTTTGGTTTTGTGTCAATGCTTTGTGAAGCTTCTCAGGATGGAACAGGATTGGGTGGTGGTGGAAAGCATTATCTCGTCTCTGAGTTGATGGATGCATTGCTAATCCCCTTCCTGGACTGCCAGTGTTATGGCAGTAGAGAGTTGCTTTGCTGGATGGAGGGAGGGTATTTGCTTGGAAACAACGCTGTATGTACAGCAAGAGGCTGTTGGGCCCCTAGTGCATGGGAAGCACTCTGAGAGCTGCCCACAGAGCTGCAGCTGCATGCAAAGTTCATGGCATAATGCATGTGCAGAGATGGACTGTGTCACATGTACTGGCTCAGGGGCCAAGCATGCTACTGAAAATATCTGGGTTGAAATGTGATGCTTAATACCTTGTGTCTACAGTGTGATTGGAGTGGGAGATAAGGATTGTGCCATGTTAAACCTGGCCTCCAGTTAGCCACCCTAGGGAGTGCTCTGGTTACCCTGTCCAATCCAGTGAGAAAGCCAAATCTGCTGAATGTGAGCACAGTAACAGGAGGAGAGGAAAAATGGAGATGATGCTCCTGAAGCTTGTCCATCCCCTGAGAAGGGACTGAATATGTGCTCATGGGAGCATGGGTGCACCAGACAGGCTCTCTCTTGGAAACACTGGAGCCTTTGGCAGCGCTATGTAATGGACGTGGCTCCCTGTAAAATGCTGTAGGGCAGAGAAGTTAGACCACATATATTGCCCCTCCAGTTTATGGTTTTGGTCCAGTATGTAGGGGAAATAAGAGAAAAAAAACAAGAGTTGTGCACGGCCAACTTGTGTTGCATTTCTTTTCTGGCATAACAGTGTCAGCTTTACTGTCCCTGCAGAGCAATCAGTACTGGAAAGGCTGTACACTTCACTCCTCTCCCAGGCTGTCACTCGCTGGCTCTGGTTACATCACCTCTTGTGCCAACAAATCCTTATGAAATGCATTTTTCTATATAGAATATAATTGGTGTGTACAGCTTTGAACGTGAGTTTACATACTGAGTCCATTGTAAGACATTCTTATTAGATGGTTGTAAAAAAAACAGTGCTACAAGAATAGTGGGATATTTTCCTCTTCAACTTCACTATAAGTTAATTTGTAGGCAATTACTGCATCTTGAAAATCTTTCATTTGCACTGCAGGAAGCAGAAAGTTTTTTAAGATTTTTTTTTTTTTTTTACATTAATTATTGATGATTCAGATCAGGAGCCACTTTTCACCTTATTTTACAAAAATAACTGACCAGTTTTGAGTGTAAAGTTGTGTATGGTGCCTATGAGTTCACATATACATGGGTAAACTGTTTACTTGGCTAATAAATCAGCATGAGGGAAGTGGTTCTGACAATTGCACTTTTCATTTTCAAGAGCAGAGGAGATAGGCTATTGTCAAGCCTCATCTGGCTCCAAATTATGTTATTGTAGTGCTTCTCTTGTTAGATGGAGAACACTTATTTCCTGTTGATAGTATATAGTTGATGGCAGATAATTGCACTGACAGATTTAGAGAGATCAGACAGAGTTAAAAGTGAGAGTGTTATGAAGGAAAAAGGAGGAAGAGCCTGTGGTTTCACTGACAAGCAAAAGCCACAGGGAGACAGCCTTTCACTAGGCCTAGACAGCTAACATCCATTTACGCCTCTGGAAAGCTCCTCCATAATTTGTATTAGTTCACACTTCAGCCACAGTGCTCAGTGAAGATCAGAACATTTATCTTCCATGACCAAACTATTTTATCAATCAGCTTTATAATGTCATTCTGCCTGCAGACCATATGATCTTCCCATGACAAAAGATGACCAACCAGTAAAATCATATCTATGGTGACCCTCTTTGCTGTTAATTTCTAAACCTGAGTATGCAGGAGCGCTGGTGAAAAAATAATGGAAAACGGTTGCATTTATGTCACTTGTCTCATGAGATGAGACTGGCAGAATCCACAGTTGCCTCTATTTGTACCTTTCAGGTGAAAATGACTTTTAGCACACATTTTATCTATTGTCTGTATAAATGGTTTGGCGAAAAATAGCTACAGGAAAACCTTGGTGCAAAGATGAAGCAAAGAAGTTTTTGGCTAAGGAGGCAGGTTCTGTGTTGAAGTCAAGGCAAGAACTGGTCATTATGAGCTTCTCCTGACAATGCTGTAGGGTTACTTGGTTTATTGATAAACTTGAACATTTTGATTTTCAGCTGAAACTGTACCTGGCTTTGGTCTTGTCAGTTATGAAAGGGTGCATTGTTGAGAAGGTGAAGTGAGCTTTTCTTATATACACAATGAGAATTCTGGAAAAAATCTGAGCAATTGTGGAGATAGAAAAATGTATTTATAAAGAGAAGTATTAGACATTTACTTAGCCGTTATTCCCCTGTGCCAGGCATTTGCAGAAGTATGTTTGTTTAAGGTTGACTTTTTTTGAACAATGCTTGAGTCCTTACACAAATCTGATTTAGTATCACTGAAGTAATTTGGGGTGATAAGGTTTTGCCTGAAATACTACAGACTCTTTTGTTGGTGCCAAAAGAAAACATATAAAATTCAGATTCTGCTTAATTAATTTCTTTCTCTGCACGACAACGTGACAAAAAGACAAAGAATGCAATGCCTTCAGTCATTCAAGTTCTTGAAGTCCCAGTCAATGTTTATAGCCTTTCGTCTCTGCTGCTCTTAACATACCTTAAAAGTGTTGGAGTGAAAAAATAGTCTAACAAGTGCTCCTGCTATAACAAGACTATTAGTTTCATTGATTTTCTAAGAGGAAAATCCCCAACTAAAATTCAAGAAAGAGATTAATACAACTACCTTTTAATAATATTAACTTTCTTGAAATCAATATTTTTTCTCATATTACACTATACTTTGCTACATACCAGCCACTATACAAGTAATGATAATCGATACAGGGCCTGTGTATTCGCAAGGACCTTTTCAAAGGCTGGCGTAATGGACAAGGATTACCTAAATCTGGCCTGAAAAGTTAGAGTGCCAGTCTGATTTCAAACAACAGCAAACTGCTGCTGATGGCTCCAGATTAAGAGGGTTTTTTGTTAGGCTTGTTGTGGTCCTGATGACAAATAATGTGTGAGGATGGAAGTGACAGTCTTGGCCATGGTGGAGTCAGTTTGTGCCATAACAGGACTGTGTTGCAGAGGCCAGATTGTAGACCCCTGTTAAAATCCTGTGATCAAACTGGTAGAAAGTTTGGAGTGATTTCCAGCCTTGAGTAGACTTCACTTCTTTTCTGGATACAGTATCACAGAAAGACTCAGGTTGGAAGAGACCTCTGAATGCCTTCTGGTCCAACTCTTCTGCTCAGGCAGAGCCACCTACAGCAAATTTCTCAGGATCCTGTCCAGACAGCTTTTGAGTATCCCACTGGGCCCAAATTGACAGCAAAAAGTGAAACTCTCACTTCAGTGTTTAAACAGGGTGGAGATGAGGTAGGTCTGGAGGCAGGGCCACAGCACATGTCTAAGCAGTTATCATATGAATTTTGTGTCCATCTGCAATTCCACCTCCAGGGTCTGTTTGTTTTTGTTGGAAACTGAGCTTCGAGAAAATGACTGGAAAACTTCAGATCCAGTAAGCTGTGTCCCCTACCTTTTCCACCAACATAATCCCTTAATGGATAAAAACCACTTTCTGGGTACCATGGGGCTCCATATATCCTTGCAGCAGACACTACCCACACCTGATTGCAAATAGGTATATATGCGATAAATAAAAGTTGCAGCCTGTCACTGAATCTTATATTGAGTGCTTCTATCTCCTTTCTCTCTAAGTCTGAGCTAAATTCAGCTAACGATTTCCCATGGTAAAATATTCCCATCCTGAAACTCAGAAAAGTCTCAGGAATGCTGTGAGAATTGACTGTAGGAGTAATAACAACAAAACTCCCTATTCTCCACACTGTTTTACTTTCCAATTGTTAATGTGTGAAAAATGATGGTGCAAAAGTTTTGCCAAAACAGATCTTCTTCAGAAAATGATTCTTTAAAGAAGGTGATATTTTCATGATTATGTGAATGTTTGTGTCAAAACTGTGAGAAATTACCTTGTATAGCCTTTAAAACCACTACATTGTAAAGTTTCGGTTTTCTGAGAAAATAATATTTCTGTTGTGTAATGCTTCTGTTTTGGATGAAAGTCTTGTCAAGCAAAATTTCTGACTTTTGATCAATTCTACTATGAAACTTTGTTAGCTACAGCAGCTAGGACAGAGACTTAAATGTCAAGGCATAAAGAGTATGAAATGAAAAATTTTTGTTCTCATTTGCAGGCATAAATTGTATGCCTGAAGATAAGAGTTATTTTGGATATTGTTAGGATATGCCAAGTGTTCCCTCTCTTTCTACATAAAATTTACTTTTAGTTATCCTACCTGCTGGAAGAGTGGTATCAGACTCATTCTATGGTGAATTTCTGTGCACAGGAAAAAAACTCTTCTGTGAAGATCATTGCCTGTGTCATCATAAACTGTCATCCAAATAGGTGGAGTTGAACTTCAAAAGTTTGAATTTGTGGTTTTGGGAACCTTCTCACATTTTGCTTTACCACTGATAGAATCTTGAGAAGAGGGAGTTAAACAGTGGAACAAGGCACAGAACTGATTGTAGTGGGGTAGCTACAGCCCATCCTTCTGTGGTGTGTAATAGATAATGCTGTTTTAATAGATGAATGAAAGGTGAAGAGAAAACAATGGAGATGGGATTCGGGGCAGGGTTAGGAATCTTGATCTTAATTCATAGTTGCTTCACCTTTCTTGCTTCTTATTCCCAGTCCCAGAGTACTTCTTCCTTCCTTAGTATTGCATTAGTACTGCAAATGTATTTTTAGGGACGGGGTGTGTGTTTGATGAAATTAGTTAAGAAGATAAAACTATTTGTTTCCCAAGTGATTCTGATATACACACAATGAAAAAGACCCTGTTGGTGTTTTATGTGAGAACATGTGCTTCCTTCACACCTTGCCAAGAAAATCTAAAAAGAAAGAAATTAAGATATGTAGAGGCTGTATAAACAGCAGTCTGGGAGCCAGAAATGGTAAATCTCAGGGGCTTTGTTGTTGTTTTCATTAGCATTTTTGTTCATTTTTTTTTCTGTTTTATCATCAGCATTCCTGTGTTTTTGCCTTCACTGTTCCTACTGCAGCAGCATAGACAAGATTCCAGACTGAGAAACCAGAAGGACATGACAGTCCCTTAGACTTTCTTATTTATTAACCTCTTCTAAATGTATCAAAGTAGTTTTCATTTACTGATCCTCATTGTACAGAAGACGTGCTACAAGAAGCCTACCATCCTGTAGGTGCTGGGGAAGCCCAGCTGGGGGGCTAAGTGGTGCTGTGCCATGATGTGCTGTAGGTATCTCCAGTGCCAGAAGGGAAGGTGCAGGTCTCACCTGGGTGGTCAGCACTGCTGCCTTTCCCACACTTGCTACAGGGAACAGTGAGAGGTTTAGAGTTCTACTGGGCCTCCTTTCACAGCCCAAAATCCCAACTTTGCTTCACTTAGGGTAGTTCTGTGTGCAGCAAAATGTGGCTGTGAATGGCAGGAGTTATGGACAGGATGGGTTTGACAGGGCTGGTGGCTATGGCCGAACAATTTTCAGTGCCTTTGAGAACACACACACTTAGAAAAAGTGAAGTTCTCTCTCTGTCCAGCTTAGAAAGACACTGTTCACCAAATGAACGATTAATGCTTGAAAAAAGTCTGAAAAATGGATATCCCTTTGACCTTTCTAAGGTTTGTCATTTAGTTGACATACCCATTACCTCAAAAATCAAATGTGTTTGTCTAAACATTATTCTGATGTTTGGTTTGGGCACCAAAGGTCAGACAGCTGACCACTAACTCGCTGACAGTGATCAATTCAGTCTGAAATCTTGTCACTTTCCCTGTTTATTCTGCTATCCATCTCTGCTTTGCCAGCCTCCACCGCCACTTTCTGCTGTTGAGGCGCTTTTAAACCTAACAATAATCCAATTTAGAATTGATCAATGGGAATGTGTGGTCAGTAAGCAAAATGACAAAGTCTGCATACAACCGCTGACCACAATCTGGTGGTATTTTACATAGGGCTGATTGCAAACTTAATATATGTAAACAGGTCCCAACCACAACTGTTCCAGCAAAGAGGAGGTGGTAGGGACTGAGGTTTTGCATGATCAGGGCTGACACTTGTCTCATACAACAAATCTGTGAGGCCCTATAGTTCCTTATGCTTATGCTCTGTCTGATGCAAATGCGTTTCCCACAGGTAGTGATAGTGTCCCAGATTTTGCTGCAGTGTTTTTTGAACCAAATTCTGCTGTGAAATCCAGTTTTGTTAGTAGAAGTTTGTGGCAATTATAAGGAATATCTCAGAAGAAGAAAAGCCCACCACCCCATACTGAGCAATAAGCACAAAGTAACTAGGTGAGAGAAGGAATGCTTCTAATTCTCAGTATTGATAGGCTTTTTATAAAGAAAAAAAAAAGAAAAAAAAAAAAGAAAAAAAAAGATTAAGTACTATGGGATTGTTACCTTCATTTTAGTCAGGTAACACAGAATGCTAGTGTAACAAGAAGAAGGAAAAACAATTTAAAAACAACTTCTTGGTCTTGCATGGAGAACAACATAATGCCCAAATAAATTCATCCCAAATAGATAAAAATGGTGTATAGGTAAACAACTAGGGCAAAAATCCTCATGACTATGCACATATGACTATATGCATGACAGAAGGCTCCAGTCTGGGAAACACGACATGTAAGCCTTGATTCACAAAACACACTCACAGCAGCTCTTCAAAATGTGGTTTGAGGTTCTGCTGGGAAGGAGAAAAGGATTCTACTTCAAGTACTTGTTTTCACACATATTCAAATTGGGAGCATACCTATGCCCAGTGCTCAATATTGAATATGTGTTTTGTCTCATCAATGAATGGAAACTTTATGGTAATGCTTTGCGCAGTCTGAGTTACATGGGGCAGCACATGCCCCCATACACTTATTTCCTCTGCTGAGATTAAGCCTTCCCTGATATGGAATGACTTTTTCTGCCTCCTAAATGCCAGTTTTCATATTTCTACTCTAATCTGCTCACTGTGTCTGTTAGTGCTTGTTTGGGAAAGAATTTCTTATTCAACTATGTATCAATCTTTTCACTTGTCTTGCAGGTTTCAAGTGTCACCTTCCTTGTGAGGGTTTGCATGTGCAGTTACTTCTGTGCAAGTCACCTGTCCAAGCACTGAATTGCAGCCACCACACCCCTTCTATCACTGTGGACCTGTAGCAAACTGTCAAGGTGAAGAACAGGCTCTATCCACATAATTTTCAGCCATCAGCATGTCTTTTGGGATATGCTAGTTGATGTTGCTGGGACGATACCATCTTTTCAGTTAAGGAGCATGGCAAAAACACCATCAGACTACATGGGTCCTTGTTGTTTTGGTTTGGAAATGGGACAGGCTAACGGTATGAGCCTTGGCTGCAGTTTCCACACTCAGGCCCCTAGGATGCAGGAGATCTGCAACTGGATGTTGTGATATACCCCTTCTTGTAATAAAGAGGGAAAAACTCATAATGTAGGTGAGCTTCTCTCCTGACAGATCTCCAAGGAACATGTGAGAACATGAGCTCTCGACAGAGCCACAAGCCCAAACAGGTCTCTGCTCCAATAGGCATGGCACCATCAATGATAGGAAAATATGGTGCCATTGATGTAATTTTGTCTGCTGCAGTTGTTTTTTGGTGTACTATAGAGTGCGTCTCCTACTTGGGCTATACGTCCTTCTGGTATGCTCACTAGCTCTGCAAGACACCTCAGGCTATTTCATTGACTCCAGACTTGTGCAATGCAGGTCATTCATGTTTTCAGCACCCTTGTGACTTGATGACACCAGTCTTTTGTCGGTACACTCAGAGATTTTAGGTGTCTTGCATCTATCTGATTTTGATAGGCCAATTTCTGAAGGATGGTGGGAACAGTTTGGACTCCTTTTGAGAAGGGCACCAAAATTCCCCAGGGTCTTGTGGACCCTTGAATCATTCCTTTCTTCTGAAACTGCCTTTTTATTGTGT
Organism: Megaceryle maxima; assembly: GCA_024605025.1. Classification (NCBI taxonomy): domain Eukaryota; kingdom Metazoa; phylum Chordata; class Aves; order Coraciiformes; family Cerylidae; genus Megaceryle; species Megaceryle maxima. The sequence continues at coordinate 39,461 of JANHGN010021064.1, forward strand.
CTCTGCTTAATCCTGCAAAATTTATTAGGCAGATTCTAGTCTCGGTGCTGCAGCCAAGTTGAGGGACAGAGTTTCAGGCCTGGCATATTTCCTCTTTTTCTATTGTTTCTCCATCCTCCTTTGTCATAGCGAGGATCGAAGGGAAAATTGCCCTTTCAACAGGCATGGCAAACTAACTTCAAATAAATTGGTCCTTGAGATAATATTTTTAAATCTCTTTTATTCAGTTTTTCTTTTTGCTGAACTCATCTTTCCGCGCTATCCTCAATTCACTTGAGGGAACCATTTCATGACATCTTGCTTTGACAGACTTTTACCTCTGATAGGATAAAATAAAATTAATTTCTTTTTTGAGCTTCCTCCTAAAATTTAAGCTGCAGATACCCCGGTTGAGTACGTTGGAAAGCAAACCAGTTGAATATCACTTGGCTTGAGTATAGAAATGTAACTTCAATATTTGGGGATAGGAGTTGTCTTTTACTCTAGAATCACTGTACTTCTGAATTATGTGCTATGAAATGAAGTGTTATGAATTATATGTTACATTCAAATGCTTCAAAAATAGCTCCTAAGAGGTGGATACATAACAACAAAAGACTTAGTTGGGGAATGTTACAGGATATTTTTAACAAATATTTTAATGAATTTTTAAGATACCTGTTAAATCTGAATTTGTGTGTGTATATATGTGTACAGACATCTAAAAAAAGCATCTTCACTTATTTTCATAGAAGCTTTCATACTTGTGGATCAGAACCACTGAAAACTCAGTTTACAGCCAGACCCACTGGAGCACAATGTCTATTGTTAGTACCACAAATGCTACTAAAATTGTTATGTAGTTCTAGTACCTTTCATACATGAGGACAACTGTCTACCTATAAAGCTGACTAGACTGCAGCACGAGTAAGTAGTCAGCCAGGAAGGAAATTCTCCTTGGACAGTAGTGGAACAACTACTAACCAAATTTGCAGAGGATTATTTAAAATTAGGAGGAAAAAAAAATCATGGGATGTGATTAAGAGTTCTTGTATAGAAAAATATTTACTATGTATTGCTTCATGTAAATTCTTTATGTGCAAGATCCATTGTTAGTATAAATTTAGGAAAATTAATGGAACACAGGGGTGCTATGCTAACAGATAATGATGCTGTGTCTCCAAGCCTATGCATTTAGCTGGCCAATAGGTTTTTTCCCCTGCACCCCTTTTTCTGCCTTCAAAAAGTTATTTTAAAATTTAATGTTTATTAATTAGGAAAGAACTCATGATTACTTGACAGCATTGCTATGCATATAGCAATATATGCATAGACTAACATTGTCAGAGATGCAGAGATCCAGAGATGGACTATGTGGAAACAATGGCTTTGCAGGTACGATTTCTTTTGCTATTAATTTTTTTCATTTTTCTTATTGGAAATTTCAGATAATGCTACAGGATAGAAGATTTAGATTCATATCAGCTATACTCATTTAAAACTATGCTCAGATCATATTTTCATACATTCCTCCTACCCAACAGACATTGGTTTGTTGTTAAAATAATAACATATCTCAGCAATATAATCTTCCTTTGGTAACCTGTTCAATATATATTTAGAATGTAATTAAACCATATCAGTACAGTGACAGCAAATTGATGACCTTTTAATTATTTCAGGATAGCTGAGTGCATAATCATTTCTCATACACGTTGAGAAAACAGATAATGCTTTGTGAATTAATTATAAATTTAAATATGGCAAGCTCTTTTTGTTTTTCACTTCTAAACATATTATCTAGTTCTTGCTGTGTGCCAGAGGGATGTGAATAAAAGTATACTCTGTCCCAACACTTACTTTACTAGAAAGTCTGTGTAGATGAATTCTTCAAATACTGGAAACAGTGTCAGATGATTAAGATATGTATGACCAATGAGGGCATTTTTTTTTTGCCAGTTCTGGGTCTGTATTGTGGGCTGTGAACCTTTGGATAGTATGTGGTCCTTTATGACTGACCTCTCTGAGCCATCACTGATGAGGTTGTCACCTCCAGCCCAGCTGTAGCACATCAAGGCCAAGGCTGGGCAAGCTGCTCACCCATTGTGTTCTGCAAGGGCATACTTCTCATGGCACAATTTTGTCCACACTACTTGCACTCAGTATCCAAGGGGTCTGTTCAATTTAGACAGTAGCTGTGTCTCTTTTTTTTTTTTTTTTTTTTTTTTTTTAATAAGCCTGTTTAATAGTGGATACCCAGGAGGCTCAGTTCAGATAAAAGTCCAAAATGAAAGAAATAGAGAAATAGAGGCCTGAGCATTTGGTCTTTATCATCTCAATGGATAAGGACATGGGGAGATGATGTCCATTAGTTTAGTTTTTAGACTGTTACCATTGACACTGATCTCCACAGCTGAGCCCCAAAAGTCTTGGGAATTAAGTGGGCTCTGTACTGATATGGGAATTACTACAGTAAGAGTAAAAGAACAAATCTTTTAAACACTTTAGGGAATAACATTTCTTGAAACAGAAGTACTTCTAAAGACTTTGCTTCATCAGCCTTTGACCCAATAACCAAGTACAGAGCTGGGACTTGTACAGAACTGAAAAAAAAGACTGGATGTGGCCTTTTTTCCCTTAATGAAATTTAAGTCAGCCATTTAATCTTTAGCAGGATTTTAAAAGTCATTAATTCAAGCAAGAAGTAGGAGTACTTTGTAACAAAGCAGCTTGAGTAAGTGATCTTGATTTGTTGCTGTGTATAGGGATTTTACACTGTGTCTTAAGTAGCTTTTTGCTGTTACAGTTTATATCTGAATCAGGCTTATGATCTGTTATCATATAGAACACTTAGGTTTTGTTCTTGCTGAGTATTTTGGTTTTTCTTTCTTTCTTGGCCATTTCCATCAGTTTGAGCATTTCAACTTCATTGGTCATGTCAATGATTTCCATTAAGGGGCCTTTATGATCATATAGACTTTTAGTTTTCTTTTACATGATGGGAAAGGGGCAATAAAGCTTACATGAAGAATGACAGCCATGCACTTTTATGCATCCAAAAACCAGGCATAGAGCAGACCCAGAGAACAAGACCAGGGTTTTCCCATATGATTGCAAAGAGCACTACAAGTAAAAGATGGCCATCTTGCTCCATTTCTCAATAAAAAAAACATTGATTTTCACTTTCTTGACTGCAAAACTAAGCATTTTTAAGATGAACATCCTAGTTTGTACCATTAATTTGTACCAGTTAATTCACAGAGTTTCTGCTGCGAGTTAGACCATGTGACGTGCTTTTGGCCAACGCCTGTTAGCTAAAATGGCTATACAAGGAAAAAAAAATCTTTCCTTTGTTCCAGCAACTTAGCATTTATTTTCCACCAAAGGCAGCAAGCTGCTCACCACAGCTCCTTACCCAAACCAAAGGATCTCTACTTCAAACATTATCAGCTCTGCCCTACAGTGTTACCACAATTCCTAACAGATGGTGGAATGTCTATACACTGTATTGTTTGGATTAAACTGCATGAGGACTGTATATGAGTAATATTCCACTATGACTTGGAACGAGCCAAGCTGGGAAAATTCAACAACAATGCTGAAATCCACAGTTCACACTACATATTGCAGACTGTACAGTGTGGTACACAATGTGATACACTCATCTGAACACCCCTGAAGCAGGGAAAATGACATGAAAGTATCATAACATTTTTTTTTTCCAAAACTTCTGGATTTCCTTGCTTTTATTAATGCTTTTTGACCTGAGCTTCTGTGGTTTAATTTCCTGTAGGTATCAAGTAACAGTGAATCAAGCAAAGACCTTAACCTTTAGTCCCTTTTGCATTTAAAGGTGACTTGTCTTGACAGTGTTTAAACTGGTGTTAATTCCCCTCCTTTTCTCCCCACTCCTCACTTAATCCTTGCTCTTTGGTATTGTAGAATACCAACCCACTTCCTATACTGATCTGAGCTGCCTTTATTAATTGAGTAGCCTTTGAACACCACCACCACAGCAGACAAAGTAAGCAGTTTTCTAGCTACAGTTAAATATATTTTGGTTTTGCCCAAGTGCTCTGGGACTGCTCTGGGCAAAAGCTTGCACCACACAGAGCAGCAACTGCATTGCCTGACAGAGAGGACCTGCAGCACTGCTCTTTCAAGCTGTTTTACAGTGATTCTGTGAGAGAAACTAAGCACAACATCAGGGCCCTGCATTTGCAGCAGGTTTACTCTTCTCTGATATAGCTATGCCCCAACTGAGATACCTCAAGCTTACAGCAGCATCCCAGGGTGATCAAAGATGTCACTTCTCTGAGATGAGGAACTAAGAAACTTCAGACTTCAGAAATCACTAAAAGATGAAAGATTTAATTTATGCTGCAGGAATGAAAAGAATACATGTCAGAGTTGCAAACAGCTTATTTTTTTACTGTTTTCCTCACCTTGCCTTTCCTTACTTTTCTTTCAAATACCTCCCTGTGCATCTGACTGCCTTACCTGACATCTGCATTATACTCTAATCAATTTTTATGTTCCTTTCTTTTAAATAGAACCTCTAAATATCATAATCTATATTACATCAATTAAAAAAACAAAACAAAACAAAACCAAACCAAACCTGCTTGCTTGAATCTAAGGCAAGCACCTCAGGAAAACATATACCTGGTAAAGGCAAGGTTCAGGCAAGAGAGAAACTGATCTGCCACGTGCCAACACCTGTGGTAACAGCACTTACTCCCTTTCACAGTCATTGATTTAAGGGCTTTATTTGATTCAGAAAAGTTTAGCATGAGTGATTAGATACAAGGTTCTGAGGAGAATTTGTGCCCTGTAATAGGAAAGACTATTTAGGTGATAGGTTTAACATGTTTTTTAACTTGTATCTGATAAGGTCTTTGGTGAAACCTCTGTGTTCTAAGTGAAAAGCAGTTTGTTTCAAATAAGGTGATAAGAACTGTGAGGGTTAATAGACATGTATTGTGTGTGCAGTAACTTGCAGACATGCAGGGAGCCTTGTTATGAGCCTTGTTGAGTGGGTGAATGTATGATAACATTTTGTTAGCAGAATCCCAAATGCTCTGTCAGAGTTGTCTCCTGAGGCTGGGTAGCTAAGTTCTGGAATGGTTTCCTGGTGCGTAAGAGGAGTTAATGGAAGGGACCCTGTGGATGACTGGGCCTTCTTTGGCCTTCTTGCTTTATCCCTGATGCTGTGCAGGGCCATGGCAGCAAAACACCTCCAGATTAGATTCGCTCAGTCTAGTCACAGGCATGTCACCTTTACAGCTCCTTCTTCAGATCTGTGGAGCCTGAAAGGGAGCCCAAAACCTGGGACCACATCAGGGCAGTACCTACCAGGATTAGTTTTCTGGGATGAGTAAATTTTGAGGAATTTGAGCTTTTTTAAGGCTATGGATTCTGAAATAGATTGGCATCTTTAGCCTATCAAAAGGCTACTCACTTTTGTTTGTGGAGTCTGCAAACCACTGTGATGGTCCCTTTCTACTAACCATGTGTATTTTTACATTTTTTTCCTCCATAAATGTGTGGAGGTTTATTATTATTA
>JANHGN010021066.1:0-16238 GCA_024605025.1 Megaceryle maxima
CCGGTCACCCACACAGTTTCCCTCCGTTTTCTTCCCTGTTCCCGGTATTTCGTGGTTTTAAACCTGACAGGAGGCGGGGGGGGGGTTAAACCCTCCGACGTCCTCCCTCCTCTCCCCCGCGGAGACTAAGGGCTCTTCCTGACAGGAGTTGCACACCAGGCCTCCGCTCCGCGCCCGCGGGCCGCCTCCCGCCGCCCCCCTCCGCCACCGACGTGGGGTATCGCGGCCCCGGAGGCGGTCTGGGACGGGCGATGATACCTTTCGGTCCCTCTGTGGAGGGAGAGGAGCTGCTGCTTCCTACAGGCGAGTGTCTCTTGCGCGCGGGGATGAAGGGGGCGTCCAGCAGACGTCCTCCTGAGGATGTGCTGGACTCGGTACAGCGGAGCGGCGCGGCGCGGCCCGGCCCGGCCCGGCCCGGCACAACGCGATACGATACGATACGGTACGGTGCGGCCCAGTACGGCACAGCGCGGTACGGTGCGGCGCGACAGCCCCACAGCACTCCAGCGGCCCGGCTCCCGTTGCCATGGGGATAGGTCCCGCCCCTCGGGGCGTGGGGATTGGCCGGGCCTGACCCCCGCCGGGGCGTCGCGGAGGGCTCCTATTGGGCAGCGCCGGACGCCTAGACGAGATTGCGCGAGAGGCCAAGAAGGTACGTGGCGGTCACGGGGGGGCGGGTCTGGGCTGCGCGCGTCTGGCGTCACAGAGGAGGTGGGCACGTACCTGTGCCTCGCGGGGGGGCTGGGCCGGGCCGGGCCGCGCCGCGCCGCGGCGTTGGGGCCTGGGCGGCACCCGGAGACCGTTAGTCGTGGCGGCGCGCGGGGTGGTTTGGGCCTAGTGTGCCGTCTGCCCCAGCCCCGCGTCGCTCTGTAAGGCAGGACTCGGGCAGCGGCGGGGGCTTCTGAGGTGACCCCCCCCCAGTATGAGGTGTCCCCGGGGAGATAACGCCGCGCCCGGGAAGGGGGCGCAGTCTTGCCCTTGGAACGCCCGCGCCTTGGCCGCGCTGCCCTGCGGGGCAGGGGGCTCCGCGCTGCGGGGGCTCCCTCGGTCTGCGGCGAGAGCGCATCAGCTGCGGGGAGCGGCGGCGGCAGTTTCTGTTGCTCTCCGTGACAGAAGCTATTTCTTGTTGCTTGTTGCCCTTCTCTGTGGGACAGTCGCTTCCATCGGTGCTTACCATGAACATTCACCGCTTAGGCCCCGCGGCGTTTGGTGTGAGCCTTCTTTTGGCCGCGGTAAATAGTTACTGCCCAGTGTGGCCAATCGTGAACTGATGATACATGACAATGTGAAAAAATATTTTCATGGCGACTTCTAATTAGTTCCTGCTAATTCTTTTTTACCCATTTGAGCCTTACTGTATTCAGACTTGATTTTTCCCTTCATCTTAGAAACGGGAGAAAAAGGGGGGGGAATATCTTCTATAGCAATTAAACAAGTTAGGAAACTATTTTCCTAACACCTGTGCTTCTGATAATGCTTGGGGTTTAGTTTGTGGATTTCTATTCCTGTCCCGTTTCAAAGCATGGTAGCTGTTTTGGGTTTTTTGACTAATATTTTCTCTGTGTTCTGGACACTAAAAGTACTTGTGTTATTCAGAAAAGTTATTTTTTAGTGAATAGGTAAATACTAGCTGTAATAGCAAATACTCAAAACTGTTATGGGGTTTTGAATGCTTAGTTGTAATGAGAATTGGAGTCCAAAGTGGTGGTTGAAGTTGTAGCTTCTGTAGGTTATGCATGTGAAAGAAAAATGGGAATATAAACTGTATAATGATGTCTGTGGTAATAGAAAGCTATTAAAGTGATAGGGCTGACTGCTTGGAGCTTTCCCACTCTTTTAAGGAATTATTTTTCAGTACTATAAAATCATTATTTCCACTTTTTTTTTTTTACTTCAGAAAGAGAATTTTATGGTCAGTTAGTACAGCTATCTTTACTGCTTGTAAACTCATTTTCAGGACCTGGGAACACGGGAATTTTTTTAAGTGTAAGTTCATACATGCACGTCAGTAATTGCAAACAACTTATGGCAAAAAAATTAAATAGTCATTCTGATGGGAACAACTGAAACAAATACACAATGACACTTTAGTTAAAAATGTGACACAAATATGCGAAAAGAAGAACCTGTAAACTTGGAGCTCTGCATTTTATCAGAGTAAACCATGATGTTGCACAAGGAGAGACGGTTAGCACCACACCTTATGACATGTCACAGGCTCCACAAGCATGACTGGCTGTAGGCAGAGAGATCAAGCTCTGCCTGTGTAGTGGTGACCCAGCGTCCTCACTCTCGTGCCTTGCCATGATCTGGTTACCTGCTGAGGCAGAAAAGAGTCTCCAGTACTCTTGAGTGGCGTTTGGCCATAACTGACTTAAGTTCTCCTTCTGGGAACACATTCTCACCTTCTGTAGCTTAGTTTAAGGTTACCACCTACCTCATGCTGCTCTGCCTTAGTGTTATGTCATCTGTATTCGAATGGGTGTTTGCAAGGCTGCAAACTGATACAGACTGTTAGATTGATATACTGCTGGGTATTCAAAATATGCTTTGGGGTTTTTTTCTGCCTCTACTAGCAACAGCGAAGAAGGGGAGAATGGGGGAGAGGTGCAAATTCTTTAAACAAGTATCAGCATCAAGAGGAAAAAAGCTGTGTGGAGCTGTGCCCTTGATGCTGATGGTAGTATGGGACATCCAGCATTGTTTGTCCCAGTCAGGCACAATGTCACACTTCACCGGTTGGTCTAGAAGGTACAACAGTAAAAATGCCCATGGTCAGTTTATATACCATTATGTTAACATACACTCACTTTAATGCAATGACAAGATTAATTCTATTATGATTTTCTACTGTATTTCTGTATTATTTTATAAATTTCTTAAGCAGCTTTTTCTTCTAAGTTTTAAGATGGTGTTTTTCTTTTTTTGTTTTTTTCTCCTTTTTTTGGCTCTTGCTTGTTTTTTTTTTTTTTTTTTTTTTTTTTCTTAATTCCTTCGGGTTTGTATGTTGCTTTTTGGGGTCTGTTTTTCTCCGACCTCTTCTGGCTTTAGCCACACAGCTTCTAAAGCTTTTTGATTCAGATAGTTTAAAAGATGCTTTTGGATTCTGAAATCTTACTGCAGTTTCAACATGCAGGAAGCTGCAAGGTTTGAAAACTGTTGAGGATTTTAGTATTGCACCAGAAGCAGTTATCTTAATCTGAAACTGAGAAACACTGTTCTTCATTCTGGACATAGTATGGGAGAGCGGAAGAAAAGACTGTCTTTGGCTACCATTTTGTTACACTGTTCTACATTATTAAAAGAGGATTTCATGAGGGCTCCTATATATGAGTGCCCTTGATACTTTTTGCTGTTATTTTGACTTTGTGGAAGGTTATTGATACTAAAGCTCCCATCAGAAGAACAGAGAGTTAGGTAGTCAGATGTCTCTGAAGCAGTGGTTCTAAACTGGCTTCTAAATCTCTCTCTTCTGTCTCTCTGCTCTGGGAGACAGTGACAGATGCTACTTTTGCCACAGGCAGCAGCAAACGCTATTTTCCCAAAGTGGGTAGAAAGGCTAACTCGTTAGCATTAGTTTGTGTTTTAATTGCAGACTAAGCTGATAACTTAAGGGCTGGTGATAATTTTTATTTTTTTTTTCCCCCTACACAGTTGTATTCCTTGGAAGAAGCAGTACTGGTTGAAGCCTTATTATCATTTGTTTCATTTGAGTTAGGAAAAAGCCACCTAGAAATGAGAACAGAGTTTATTCTCCATGCCTCTGCGGCCATGTCAATGTTGGTATTGAAAAACTTGTGCTCAACTAGCACAACGTGTGGTTTCCTGTACCAGTATTTGCTGGCCACAGACCTGCGTCGGCTGAAGTAATTTGCTGTGTTTCCCAACAGCAGTGAGTTAATAGCCGTAACCACAGACCTGAAATGGAAATAACATAGTGATTGTGAAGTTAAGACTGTCGTGGTTAAGTGCCTAATTTGTCTGGTGTGGGATGGCTGTTGACTTTGTATGAAAGTGGCAGGCAAGGAGGCAATTAATTCACTGGTGTGACTGCTGTGGCGTATGTCTCCTTGAGGAGGGACTGGTTTCACTGGAATTATAGGAGTTACTACTTAGCTTAGTGTACGGACCATAAGTTTTCTTTCTCTGGCGCACACCTCTGACAAATCTTTCCACAGTTTGAACAAGTACAGCTCATGTCCTCCTTGATTAACTCTATCCAAATGTAGTTATTGGTTCCATGAGGTTATCAGTTATAGCCATATCCATTGTGGGTGTTTTCTGCTGTTACAACAGGGTTAGGTTTTCTCTTAATAAAATTAGTTCCTTACTAGTATGAGTATCTTGACTAAAAAGGGAGTAGAGGAATTAGGCTGATACCTGACCCCTTAGTAGAAAAAACAAGCAGCAAGAGTTTGTATCTTTGGAAACAACCAATATATGAAAGATTCCATCCCCCTCCCCCACTTCTTGTTGCAGGTCCCATGCTGTTAATAAGGCATGCTGCTTGGAGTGAAGAAGATTTCTATCATTGCCTTGACTATTTCAAGGTTGTTTTCTCCCTCTCTGAATCACAAGCTGCTAAGTACCATAGCCTAGTCAGTTATGCTACTTACTTTTCTCTATCCAAATACTATGTGGCCATTTCATGTCACGCTGGAATCTGCTTTAGCTGAAGGGTGGAGAACCTTTGGGTAGGGTGGATCCCCAGCTTTCTGGGGCTATGCCACTGCCCTCTCCCATGATCTGGGGAACATCTGGCAGCATGACCACAGCCATGGGGTGGGATATGTGCCTGTTTGTGACTGGGAGTGCCTGCAGTTTGGTGCCATGGTTGATTTGTTTCTGGTTGTATCATGTGATTAAATAGAATGAAAAACTAGACGAATTGTTCTAGGAGTTATTAGAGCCTTCTTATTCCTATTTTGGTGTTAGTCATCTATTCAATGACATATAGTGAAAACCCATTTATTGCAACTCTTGAGAATTCCATTACACTAGTAAACTTGAAGAGGTAGGGGAAAAAATATCCATTTTAATGTTGAGCAAAACCCAAATTCTAGAATAAAGGTGAGTTATCAGTATAACTGCAACTATTCATATTGCAGTAGTAGAAACTTCAGGTCTCCTTTCTGTTAGGTACTGAACAGCTCAGGCACAGAAAAAGAAAGCTCTTTGTGAAAGTTTGTAAGTCTAAAGTTGTCCTGTGTTATCTTACATCTTGTGCCTATCCTTTCTTGGACATTTACCTAGCTGACTTCCTGATGGAGATTTCAGAGTGATGTATTAATTTTCAGACTGAATTTCAGAAAAAGTGGGGTTTTTTTTTAATCTTTCTGTATATTGTATGTGAAAGGAAAAATAAAATATACTGTGAATTTAGGACAGGTTGGCAAGGATAAGGAGAAGTACATGTTTTCATAATATGCAATTTTATTTACTGAATTTTAATAAGGTGACTACCCTTGAACAAAAATAGTAAATCTTAGTCTGATCAAAGAGGGTTCTGTTTCAGCTGGACATGTTTTATAAAGGTAAACATTCTTAATCAGATTCAGCTTTTAAATTCAGCTTGCCTGAAAGAGAAATTTGTCAGACAAATAACTTTATTTGGAAACAGGAATATTTAATCCTTGATGCAGCAAAATATTTAATCGTATCTTTAGGTCTATGCCTACTTCCTTTTGAGTATTTACATTTCTCTTAAGATTTTATAAAATATGTTTTTCTAAATGAGCAGGCCAGTGACTCTGGACTTTAGAGATCAGAGAAGAGAGGCTCCTTGAAAATTTCAGCTCTGATTAAAAAAAAGAAATAGACAGTTTTTATTTTGGTGGGGAAGATCACTTAGTGCACATTTACCAAAACCTGGTAAAGACACAGGGTGCTTTAGAAACAAAGAAGGAGATGTGGTCAGAGAAACAGGTGTGATTTTGCCACCAAAATGCTTATAGTTAGAACTGAGGCAAGACCCATAATATGTTCAGAAGGAAAAAAAAAAAAAAAGAGTAAATGGAGGAATAAAGCCTAGTTCAAAAAAAAACAAAACCAAACCAAAACCCCAAAACAAACAAACAAAAACTCAACAAACCCAAATAGATTTCACTGTCTTGAAGGTGTAGGAAAATATGAATACTAGTACAGGACATGCAGATAATTTCAGACTTGAAGCAACATGGAAAAGTGACAAAGAGAAGACAGAAGAGGAATGATATCTTGCTTAAGAAGGAGGTAAGACATCTAAGTTGGTACAAGCTATTTTGGTACTCTTGACTGAGAAAAGGGCGGCTTGAAAATGAGAATAATGAACAGCAAGAAAAACAAGAAGTAAAAGGTAGGATACTGTGGTTGCAGCAAGAAACGTATCCCATACAGCTCTGTTCTGGATTCTCATTTCCACTAATGGAAACATTAAAAAAATTAGAAGTCTTGTGGTAAAGGACATGTGGTGTATGTATATCACACAAATCTTGTGTGTAACGAAGTATTATAAATATCTCATGAAGAATGCAGCACTGTATTCCTGATGCTGTTTTTGTTTTCTCATGTAAATCACTATTTATTACACATTTTCTCAATTCATCTGCAGTTTATATAATGCCACTGTCATCATAAAGCAGATGAATAATATCTGAATGTTAGGCAAAAACTAAGTAACAGATATCTTGAAGATTGTGGTAGTAATTTAAAAAGTAAAAAAGCTCCATCTTCTAAAATTGTGTCTACTTCTGTCTGGTCATCATTTTATGCATGTGATTATCACTCAGGTATTGCAGGTTAAAAGGGGGAGTCAACACAGGGGTTTGATTCTTGTGCTGTTTAGGTCTTCTGGTTTACTAGTTGTTTTTTTATAATAAGCCTTGCACTAATGGGGAGAAGTTGGCAGTGTTGTTTCCCAGTGATTTATACCAGACTTCTTTGCTTTGGTGTTACCACAAATGATGCCAAAAAGAGTACAAAATATTTTGAGAAAGTTTGCTAATGTTAGGGAACTACTTAGAGTATTAAATCAAAACTTGACCTTTTACTTCAGATCTGCAGAGTATCTCATGATAGTGGCTGGCTGATAAAGCAACAAACAATACATTAGTAATGTAAACTGATTTGACTTGAAGTCAAGGTGGTTTGGGGATTTTTTTAAATCCAAAATAGCATTCTATGGATTAGCTCTTGTATTGTTCAGATTATGGATGTATAGTAAAAAAGTTCTGTGAAAACATCAGTGAAATGCTCGGTGGTGATCAAAATAGCAAGTAATAGGAATAATGGAATTGCCAGGAAAATTGCATCAGAAAATGGTACCATAAAATGCAAAGAATTTTTATATTGCTGCATAAATCCATTGTACACCTGTATCATAAATATAACATGAAGGTCTACTCCTGTAATGTTATGAGTGGCATGCTGGAGGTAAATGGAAATGGTCACTATTTCTCATAATACAGGGAAAAAAAAATAGTCAAATCAGGTGGCAAATTCAAAGGTATGTGCCGAACAGTGCCACCTGACTGACTATCCTTGGTGTTTGCATGTTGCAAGTTCTCAGCTGTCTTCTGCATTGTGAAGTTATCCCACCTTTTGGGCTGGATTGCAAATCAGAGTTAAGAGTATAAGCTATTTAACTGATTCTGGGAGAAAGATGATGTAGGATCTGATGTATCTTTGTGAGATTTAAGTTCAGAGCACACTTTTCACTTTTCCCATGCATGTTGTGAAAAGTTCTTCTCTTTAGGCACTGTGGATGAAAAGCATTGTTACCTTGTGTTGTCATGAATTATATGAACCAAAGGTTTTCCTTTTCCTCTAGGTTTTTAAATAATGATGCTTAGTTCCTAGTGAGAATTTCTCTTTAATCCCAGGCAAAATAATAATCAGTGCCATTAGCAGAACTTGGTGCTGAAAATACAAAATGCATAGCTCAAGAATGAATGATTAGTTGTTCTAGCAAGCAAAATCTCAAAGGATGGGGTGAAGCACAAGTGAGCACAAGGGGGTGCAGCTGTATGACCAAGGAGTATGAGTGCGTTCAAGTCAGTGTGGGCGTGAGGTGGAGCAGGAGTCAGTGTCTGTGAACAAATGTGTGTGTGGGAGGCATGTGAATGTCAAGGTGTATCAGTTTGCATACATATTGGTGAGCATTCAGGTGCATGTCAGCAAGCATGCAGGTGAATGGGTGGGTGTATTCTGTGTTTTTTCAGGAGATACAAAAGTGGAGAATTTAAACCAGAATTTGTGGTCCACAGAGACATTTTGAGGAGAGGTGGTTCTCGCTCCCCAGTCTCCCACCTGTCTGGAGTCTATTCATTTTTCCTGCTACTCTTTCATGAGGAATGCGCTGAAGACCAAATTTTCTAGTGAAAGGGTAGCAAGAGCATGTCTGGTCTGGAAGCAATTTCCCCATCCTTTTTAGAATCCACAGTGTGAAGTACCCTTTTATCCAATGTTTTATCTGGTTATGCTGAAAGGAAGTATGTATGTTTGTGGACATCTGTAGAATAGTGCTGACAATATTTACAGTTTTGGAAGTTAAAAATAAAACACACAAAAAAAGTATCTGTGTGCTTATTGGAACAACGAGTACACTGGATGTGTATTTGTTTCCTCACACTGAAAAAAAGGAACAGTATTTAGCAACAAGTATTGTTGGTGTCCTTGCTGGACCCCAACGTTATCTTGTTCCTGAAAAACTTGCTGAGGAAATTTGAATGTTACAAGAATGGGAGGATATGGTTGCAAGTTCTGCTCCATCCTGCATTGTTTTGGACCCTGGCCATCAGGAAACATTTTGTCTACTTCAGAGATTAAACACTTTCTCTTCAATGGTAGCATTTATTAGGAGTAAGATGTGTAAATAATCTGTGGCAAGGGGCAACTTTATTACAGAAAGGGAAGCCATCCCAACTTTTCCTTTCTTTGATTAAATTTTAAAAAGAGTTTTCTACAAAAGAAATTCTGTGGGAATTTGCATGTTTTGTATTTAACGACATAAACCCTAGTTAAATAGAAAAGTAGCTTCAAAGTTATCTCATTCTGCTTCTGTCACCCTTTGAACTTTAACAACCACTGATCTTTATTCTTTGATAATTCATACATATTTAGAACTGCATTGCAATATTTTTTTCTTCACCTCCAAAATTATTTGTAAAAATAACGCTGGGGGAGAATGTTTGAAAGTGCATTGTTTGTAATTTTCTTGCCTCTGCCGAGCTGTATGTCTGGAAAATGGAAATACAGGCTTCTACCTACTGCAGATGAGTGGAAATAAACTGTAATACAAGATTTTTGGAAGAAACTACTTATCCAGCAAACACTCACTTGTAAGAATGTGTTTTTGCAGAAGCTGGAATTAAATAGTGATATGAATATAAAAGTAATATATTTAAAATTATTTTGGAAGACCAACATCAAGTCATTTGTGCAACTAAATGGCCATCACACTATAATTAGACACTTTTTCTTCTTCCAGGCAGTTTTAATATGAAGTATTTGGTGGTGGTTAGTGTTCCTACTTCTTCTGTGAAATAGGTTAATATTAAACCAAGGGTTTTATAGATTGTGAAGGAAAGAAGTTATTCCATGTTGTGGAACAACTGCTTCACTAGAAACAAATCACTGAAGTGCTGATTCCAAATCTCTTGATACAACTTAGAAGTGGAAAACTAGCCCTGTGAACCAACACCTAAGAGCCTCCTGGAATTGGGTAGCTACATGCTGCCTACTTTTCTGGTGTTGACATTGGATTAAAGGTAGCTAGTACTGCTTTTCCTTATGGTACTTGCTGCAATTGCTGCAAGTGTGTACTGTTGTGAAAGGTAGTGGAGATGGAAATGTCTAAGACAGACTGGCCTATAAAATAGATCAGGACAGCTACAATTATTCTTCTGGACCTTAGTTTCTTTGCTTATGTTGTTACATCTTCTGGCCTTACTCCCACATCCTTCCATATTCTATACTCTTTACAAATAAAAATGTAACATACCAAGTAAAAGCTTTCATCAGTCTATCTGAAAGTACTCTGCATTTGTTCCTTGTTTCACAAAACCACAGTTAGATAACGTCCATTTTTCAGTTGGGTGAACTGAAGCCAAGGCAAACTGGTTTGCCTAAACAAACTGTGTCAGTTGTAAAAGTGTTAATCAAACTCTTCCTGTGAGCCTCAGGCTGCAGATGTATAATTTTCATCTTAAAAATGGTTCAGTTCAGTTGCCTCATTACTAGGGGACTAGAAGCCCTGTCTTGCAACAAGTCCTTTTCATCCCTCCTTCTCTGGCACATCTGAGCCTCTACCCAAAACTTCTTGTGCAAAGGGACAGGTGGAGCCTCTACAAATCCTCCTGGACAGTCATCCTTCCCCAGCCTACCCAATATATCCCATAGTCTTCATGTTGTGTGGAATTGCTATACTTGCAGAGATGGAAACAAATACTCCTTCCCATGTTATTTTTAAATGAATACTACTTTCTGAGGTTTTAAGAAATTTTCAAACTGAAGTGATTGCACAAAATGTTGGTTGTTTTTTTTTTGATACTTAATCACAGTCTTAAGGCTTTATTGTCTGGTCAAGGCAAAGCTCCCTTCACCTTAATGATCGCAGACATAAAGTCCCTTATAGGCAAGAATTGATACCTGCATCAAAATATTTTGGATTTTTTACCACTAAGGGTTAGTAGTAGACTGCAGTCAAGTGATTTAATCATTTAAGGGTTTTCAAAATCAGTAAAAATATCAGCATCAGATTTTTTTTAAACCCTCAATTACAACAATAGCTCAAAACATTCCTTCCCAGTGCTTAATGATCAAGGAGGGGCATACAGTTTAAGCACAGGTTTGTGTGTTTTCAAGGTTTTTTTTTTTTTTAAAAAAAAGCTCTCAATACAAGCTCTACCTACGTCATCACATCTGTCTGCCTTTTGCCATCAGGCAAGCAGTGTGTTTACCTTCAAAGTCCTTTATTTGCAAAGGTGCTAGTCATGCTTTATTAGTGCTCTGTAATCTCCACGTGTGCACTTAGTTGGAAGCATAATAGAACATTTGTTCTTAACTGATGAACTAATGTTTTTTAATGAGTTGCAGGGTATTTAGTGTTGTAAAAGTCTGTTTTCACCCTAAATGAATTGGGCTAGGTCACTAAAGCTACATAGTGAAATAACCTAGCATGCTTATTTGAGCTTCTTTAACTTATATGCTTATTTAAGGAAGGGAAAAAACTAAAAGAAATACATCAGTAAAAATGTTAGTACTGATATACTCTAAAGGGTTAGTGAATTCTCAGAATGGAATATCTGAAAGATTAAAAAAAAATATTTTAAAACTATTTTAAAATTACTTTAGGGTTAAAAGGGGCTTTCTGGAAACAATTTAGTTATGGAAGAGCCTGTGGGAAGCTGGAAACCTGAGTTTTAGTCTTAACCATGTCCCACAATGTGGCCTGTTTTTCAGATACTGAATATGCTCCAGGGTTTGCTGCAAATCTCCTTTATCGAGGGATCATATGGAATCTTGACAAATCACATTATGGTACAGGCTCCTGGGAAATGTTTTAGATATCTGTGAGCTCAACCCTGTTAATTTTGGTGCAAATAGAAAATGAGTAAAGCTTAATTTCTACTAAAATCAGATTAAAGAAGGATTCTTTAAATGCTTTCAGTGTAAACCCTCTACAGCTGTCAGGCTATCTGTCCTTTTCCTTACAAAACTATGTGGTAACTGCAAAGCTTATGAAATTACGATGTGAGGAAAAACTAAGCACACAGAAGTGATGTAATTGAGAATAGGATTTTTAGCCTGACTGTTCCAAACTGTAGGATTTATGACAGCAATGATTTTTTTTTTTTTTTTTTTTTTTTTTTGGTGGGGGGGAACAAAACAAAAAAAAACTGTGTTTCAAATCTGTATCTTTCCCCTTTACTGAAAGCTCAATTCATACCCAAAGAGATCCACAAAATTCTCTAAAAGGTTGGGAATGTTTCTTATGTTTTCAGGATTGAAAAAAGTCCACTTCTGTCCATCTCTAGAACAAGCTATTAAAGTCTCAAGCAAAGAGAGAGATCAGAGGTGATCTGTATTGTCTATTCTCTGCTGCTTTAGAAAAATGCAGAAGCTAGGAACTACATTTATAATACTACTCTGCATGGTAGGACATTTTTTTAAGCCTACTATGTTAATCTTTATTCAGGTTTTATTCAAGTAGTCTCATAAAGACTACTTGTTTTTTTGAAAAATTCTGGCTTTTATGACTTAAACCTCGTGGATTTTCAAAGGTTTTTAATATTAGATAGGAGATGGACATTTTACTTCATCATCCAATAACCAGGTTAGAGTTGGACTTGGTTTTAATAACACGAGATAAGACAGTATGACCTTGCTGGCAGAGTATGAACACCTAGCTGGAGGACCTAGCTTTTCATGAGCTTGGTAGTCTAATACATAACCTCTCACAGGTCAAGGATTCATCCAGGCACCTTTGGCTGATGCCAAAACACTACAAGTGGATTCATCCATTGGTTTTAGTGGAATGAAAGCAAAGGTAATTTTGTTCTTTTTAGGCTATGTTTTCAGTGAAGGTAGAGCAAGGCTTAGGATTTAGTTAAAATGAGGTAGCAAAAAAAAAAAAATCCTTTAAGAATTTTCAGAGAGTCACTAGACCATGCTATACTTTCACCACATATACATAAAATTAAATACTTGTTGCACTGTGGCAAATGAGGTATGGCATCACAGGCAGAATTAGCCAATGGCACTAGATTGAAGAGTCATTCCCTTATCCCTATCCTCTTCCATATCCTTCATCTGCTCTTCAGTATATTTCAGTATATATATATTTCTCAGGCAAAGGACCACTATTACTAAAACTTAATATTGATTTATATTTTGAAAATAAGTAATTTTCTTAGCATTAATACTGTGTTGGCAAATGTTTTAATACTGCCTGAGCTCTGCTTCTAATTAGGTTGAGTGCTGTGTTTCTCAATGGCCTGATGTGTCACCGCTTCACTGCGGAAGGATGATTGTGGCTTCCAAAAAGATTTGCCTGGCAGGTGATTTCTCTAACACCTTGGAAGATGAGAGGTGATGTTCCCAGCATGTTCTACACACCTACACTTGTGTGCATAAGCTTGATCCTGATAGTATTCCTGATCCATTTGGTAGAATTACTGTAATGAATGAGTAGTAGCCACAAAGACAGGGCTCATAATGAGGCCAGAACTGTGTGACATGCTGGTTAGCTGTCCTTCTTGGAGTTTCTCAGTGAGCAGTGCACCCATGAATGCACACTACTTTTTTTTTTTCCTCCCATACACACAAGTTTTGCATCAAGTTTAGTGAATTAAGACATGTATTAATGCTGTTGGCCTCTCTGCTGGGAGCTGACTATTGCAATCCTATCTGAAAAGTTTTCCACCAGACTCTGAGAGCATTTCCATGAAAAACAATATCCAGTTTTGTCCCAGAGGCATGGGTGTCTTTCTACTCATGAATATAAACAGCAAAAGTGAGCAATAAATTCTGAATAATGTGCTAGTACTCTACTCTTACATAACTGTCATTCTGAAGCAGAAGATGCTTGTTTAGCAATTAAAGCATCTTGGCAATGATTTCAGGCATTTTAAATTAATTCTGTTGAATTGGAATCATTGACCTTAACCTTAAAACCAGTTTTACAAGTGTCTTCCAAGGAAGCACATTGTGTATTTAACTTCCCCTATGAAAACTACAAAAAATTTGTACACCAAAATACAAGGATTATGGGCCAGACCCTGACAGAATTCGACTTGGACTGGGATGTGAAAACTACCTCACTGAATGTCCTTGATAGGATAATTTATTTTCAGCAATATACACTACGTGGCTGCAAATGAATAATGTAAGGAATTGTTCAAATTTTTTTTAGGAGTAGAATATTTTTATTGACTTGCAATACTTAGAGAACAGTGAAGTTGTGTTATTGAAGAACATAGTGTTGCTACAAGAAGCTTTATGCAATTAGCTTGTACCAGTAAGAGCTGGTGAGAGCTTGGATCTTCCTTGGAGCTGCTGGAATTCGGGCAGCTGGGAGAAGACCCTGTAGCCTCTTTCTCAGCAGCCTGCCAAAGAGGAGATGACTGTGGAAGTCTTGCTCTAGGATTCTGACTGGTAGTGTTGGTTTTGTTTTGTTGTTGGTTGTGTTGGTGGTTTGTTTTTGGTTTTGGTTTTGGTTTTTTTGGGGGGGGGGGGGTGATTGGTTTTGGGTTTTTTTTGTTTGTTTTATTTTAAGTCTTTGGTACAGGATAATTCAAGTGAGTAGTCAATATGAAGTTTTATCATTCTCTGCCTTTGGATATCTGATTAAATGTGACTTGCTGTGATTGGGATTTTAAATACCAGAAGTCTTCCTAATTACCTCAACTGCCTCAATTACCTTTACCTAAGGAATGTTTGCTATTTCCAGGTACTCATCCTGTTGCCCACAGTTTTTCCCTCGGGTTTTTCTGGCATCATTCTTACATTAATAGCCCTTACCAAAGCATATTCTAGACTAACAACCATCCCACAGTACCTCCTGAGTATATTGCTGCACTGACACAGTTTCTGCCTGCGATTCTTAACTCTTCATTTTAGGAATGTTGAGAAGCTTTATTTTATTTAAAGCCTTCAAATGACAGAAATTGTGCATATCACAGAACACATCCTATCCAAAAAACATTTATTGTAATTTCTTCTCTGATATAAACTATCTGTAAAAGGAAGTTATATGAAAAAAATAGATAAAGAGGTATTTATAGTAAAACAAGTAGTGGATGTGTTAAATTTGTTTCTGTTCTTCATTTCCCTGTTCTAATAGCTCTTCTGAATATAATTTATTTAAAAAAAAAAAAGGAATAAGTATGAAAAATCTTTTATGAATTTCAAATATATGCCCTGCCATGTAATTTTGTAGAGAATGTTGTCTGACCTGTGTGGGCCATACCTAAGTGTCTGTGCCAAGATCTCTAGTAGTATTTTGGCTCCCAGTGCCGAAATTCCCATTTACTGAAACAGGACCTGGGTTGTAAGAAATTAACCCAAGAGAAGATTTTACTTGCACTTGAAACTATAGACAGTATTTTTTGATTGCAAAGCAGCATTTTATTCTTATGTTTGAGCCTGAAATATGTAACTCATTTATATAGTCAGCTGAAATTATTGTCTAGATTTTTCAGAGCCATCTGCAGAACTTATAGATGCTGGAATCCCATGCAAGCTGTTGCACAACAGTGAAACAAAAACATAACCATGGCCTATTTTTCTCTTTCATTCATTATTAACACTGATAACCTCTTTCTCCCTGAAAGAAATCCACAATTAAATCTTAATAGCAATGTACTGTTGCATAAACATCTGCAGATGTAAGCAATAGCCATTTTAACTTGAATAAACACTCAGAACAAGAGAAGGGAGTAATAAAGTCCAAAATTACCAACAAAATGGATTGTGAAAGTAATCTAGGAAATTATACTGAGTTTTCAGAAAGTATGGGTTTTTTTGAGGAAGTCATACAATCTTTTGCTTTCTTTAGGAGTAAAAAAGAACCTGTCTCCCTCTGCTGGTTTTCAGAGAAAAAATAATTAAAAAAAAAAAAAAGGTTTATAGAGACTAAAATATCGTAGCTGAAATTCTGATATAAATTACCATATGTTTCAGAAATTAGGGCTTAAAACTTGTTGTTTTTAAATACATAGGAGTCAGCTTGAGGACAACTACCTGTCTTGATTAGCTGAGGATTGGTAGATTTTTGTATTCTTTACTCTGTTTAAGCTAATAGTTTCTCAGTATATTTAACATGATTTCTTTATATATACATCTTTAAGAAGATACACCTTAAGATAAATTTAAACTGTTTTGTCTTTAATTCAAACATTACTGAATCTTGTAGCTGTCATTGAAGAGCACAAAGTCAGTACCGTGTTCTGGTGCACATTATGATATCTGCAAATAATTTTTCATCCTTGGTACAATATGCTCCATCTTCCTAGTGACAGAGGAAACATATTTGTCCTTTAATAATCCCTGTGCTTCTACTAATAATTTCTCATTCACAAAAAGTATACTTTTAACAACTACAAACATCGGGTTTATTCGTTCCAATTAGTTAAAGGCAAATAGCAATTCCAGTAAATGAAGGCATTCATCTGTTAAATTTGGAGGGCTTACATAAATGCATTTTAGGCCGAGAGGGGGGAAAAAAAAAAAAAAAAAGGCAACTTTGTTTTTAAAGGGAG
>JANHGN010021067.1:0-11694 GCA_024605025.1 Megaceryle maxima
AGGCAAAAAAAATTTAGACAAAAGAAAAAAAAGGAATAATAAAAAGGAAAAGAGGGGAGGTTGATGTGGAAAAAAAAAAAAAAAAAAATTAAAAAAAAAAAAATTAGATTAATTTACTTCTAGTGAGTAAAAGACAACTAATACAATCCTGCTGTGTTTTTTCATGGTTTTTGCTCCCAGTATGTTTTCAAATACACACACTTTGACAAATGCTTTTCTTGGTAAAAGTTCAAGTTGCATTTTGAGGAAGAAAGTTCATCAGCTGATTCCCCAAAAGAGACACTGAATCCTCAAGCAGGATTGAAACATCTGCGTAACTAGGGAGCTGCTTAATAGGCCAGCTGCAGAGTTGACAAATAATGTCTGCCACTACTGTAGTTTCCTTTTCTTACGCAGGATACGATCTTTCTTAAGTAGGGTATGATTTTCACAGTAATTTAAAAGAGCTAACAGTAACATGGTTTAAAAGCTGAGTGCTAAAGCTCATTAAGTATTTATGTGCATTCATTTAGTATTTGTAGTTTTAATGCCTATAACTTGCACCTAAATACTTAATGAATCATAACAGCCTAAGTAATATTCCTCTAGCATGAAATGACTGCAAAATGAAAGAGGTGTCTGAGATGACTTAAGTTTACTCAAATTATCAGAGCTTTTAAAAAACAAATCTTCTTTGCTTTCTAAGAATACTGGAATAGAAGCCAGGTTTGAAAAACCTAGCCAAAAGTAGTAGAGTTTAAGTCAGAAAAAGGTAAAAGCGGTAAATATTCAATAACCAGTGCCACTTTATGTTTTTCAAATGCACTGCACCAATTTCATAAACCAGTCTTTCCCTGTGCTTCAAGACCGATCATTTAGCTAACGAAGTGGTTAGCACCAGTTAGCAGTCAACAGGTGATTAACACTGACATGTGAAGTCTTGCAACGAAGATCATAACTCAATACATTTTGCTCATATGCCTCTGAACCAGGGCACTGTAAGGGGCATCTTCAGCTTCCAAAACAAAACATTAAGAAATAAAGTGACAGATGTTAGCTGAAGTATTTCAGCAGCTATTAATAAGATAAACAATTAAAGCAATACATTAAAAATAAAAATGAGAAAGAGAAATGCCAAGAGAAGATGCCAACTATCTGAAGTAGTATGGGTGACAGACAGTCTTACCTGAATACCATGAGCTTGTTTCTGTCCTTTTTTCTCAGCACTGCTTTTCATGATCTTATTTTTTGAGCCTCTTGTTTGAAAAAGAGCATTACTATGTTTTTACAGTGTATTTGACTTCTCTTAGTCTTTCCAAAGCTTAGCTGAGGCAGCTTTCCCTCAGGGAACAGAATCACCATCTCTTTCTGAGCACTGCTTATCTCAAAATATGCAACATTTCAGTTTTTCTGTGTTGCCCTGTAGGACTACGAGGCTAAACAGGAGACAAACAGGAAAGTACTGAACTAATTGCAACGAGTGCCAATAATGTTTTCTGTGTTGTCATTAAACACTTTAGCTATTCTGGCTACACATTTTAAGAAACTTCTCCCACAATATTCAATCTCTCCCACAGAAAGCAGTGTATCTGAGAGCAGAAAAACAAGGAAGAGTAGGAGGTCTAAGAAAAATGAATGTTGGTAACAGCAACAATTCACTAAATGATGATTTGTGAACTGTTTTCCCCGCCGTCTTCCTACCATAAAAACCTAACTCAAAACAGCTGGAAAAATAATAATAATAAAAAATAAAAATACCCCAATAAATTACACCTTCTGACCTGGCTCTGTCTTTAGCAAAGCTGTGTGATATCAGGCTGTGGCTCCCAGTTGCATGTTTCCTTTCACTAACAGAAGAACAGATACAGTTATGCTACAATGAACCTATAATAGCTTATTGAAAAATTAAAAATCCACAGGTTATTATCCACAATGTTTAAAAAGTACACACACTGTTAAAAAACACTTAGTGGTTGGGAAGAAACACACATTAAGTAATTTTTAAACCAAGAAACCCCAAAACTGAAGTTGTGCAAAGTCTAATACAGTAACACTGCTGGCTGTGAAGATGTTGTCTTTACTACACACCCGACACGGGTAAACTTGAGAGATGCTTAAACTGCAGAAGGATTCAACACAAGTGACCCCTTCCCAAAATACATGACTTCAGGACCAGAACAGACTATTCATTCCCCACTAAAACAACAACAAAAAAATTGCAAAGGGCCAGCAATTCCTACTGTGCTTGTGGTGTAATTCTGACAGAAGCAGCCTTCTAACTTTTTCTTTCAACTGAGAGCCCATTCACAAGAACAATTCTCGGAAACATAAACCAGCCTATTACCCTTTACATCACCAATTAATTAGAGGTTTTATGTTTTGGTTTGGTTGTTTCTGGTTTTTTGTTTGTGGTTGTGGTTTTTTTTTTTTTTTTTTTTTTTTTTATTTTTATTGTGAGATTAGATGATCCTTCTTTTTTTCTCCCCTCCACCCTTCCTCCCCCTAGAAATCAGAAATTAATCATTTCCAGCAAGAGATTAATTTGACTTGGGGAAAAAAACCCAAACAATTAATTTATAGGCTTCTACTCAGGTGCAATAAACAAACTATACATTTTCAAAATTATAACTACTAGTAGAAACCTTTATTAGATAGAGAACTCTGCCACAGACTGGTAGGTAGCTTGTTTCTTTTTAAAAAGGAGTGAGTGTTCATGGTGGAATCTGCAAGAGTATTTACGGCCACTAAACCACAATGTCAATGGAACAGTTACTACTTTTTCACAGACTTCAAAGTTCTGATATCAGAGTCGTATTTTGGACAATGTTTCCTTGCTTTACAGAGATCATACTTCTGAAGATTAATCATCCAGGAAACTATATCTAGCTGATGTCAAGGAAACCCAAGTAAAGGAAGAATCAAAGTCTTAAGCATAACACACACATATAAAGCATGGCTCCCTTTTTACAATCATAGTGTTTTTCGCTGCAATTAATTTCAGTGACCAAGAATTATTCCTGTCAGGGATGGAATTTTGGTAGTCCCACACTTTTTCTTTCCTTAGGCTATCCTACCTTCTAATACATTCATTATTTGCCTGAAGATCAAAACAGCTGTGTATGTAAGGTCTGCTTTAGGCCATGTTATCAATACCACACAATGTCAACTATTTTGACCAAGACAGAGTAAAATTGGTTATTGCCAAATGAGAACATGGAAGCTTGAAATTGTGCCTCTACCTTTTTAAAACTTAGCTCTTAAGTGATAGTATGAAACATCATACACTAACAGTGGTCCCTAACTGCTAATTAACAGCTATCCAGAGAAATTAAATGTCTCATCGATCTATTCCTGGGTGCTGGTTGGTTTGTGTTTGGTTTCTTTTTTTTTTTTTTTTTTTTGTCATTCAACCTTTGTATGCTGCAGGTGTAGAAACAAGTGGAAAGAAAACACTCAGTTCTGACCCAACAGTGCTTTCAGTTTTGTCTCTTCCACACATCACCACCCAACCACCCAAAACACATGAACTACATTTTTAGCCAGGAATTAGGTAACAACATACCAAAACAACTTTTGGTGTGTAAGTGCTCAGCCTCTGTGCCACGCATAGGGAATAGGGTTCCTGTACAGTACTAAGGTTTGCAAGATTACTGCTATTTTAAACTTGCAGTTGTTACGCTTCCTATACTTGTAGGTCTGAGAGAAATAACATTGCTCCAGGCTAGGTGTGCCTGGGACAAGCTCCCATCGAGAACTCCTGGTCTAGTCAAAACAACATCTCTAGAACGTGTAGTACCTCTTTCACCCAGTTCATACATAGCTTTTGATACAACTTTTAAATACCAGTTTGTTTTCTTAAGAATGCCTAAAAAGGTGAGTTATTTTCAAAATTAGTATAAAGTTAAAAGAAACTCAAACTAGCTACAATCTATTTAACTCAAGCACAGCACCGCCAAAAGTTTCACACACACTATTTGGTGTTTCACGTTGGTTTTCCTTTCACTCTTTAAGGCAGTGGTTTCCACAGGTCAGTTCAGAAAATGTAACGAAACATGGTCCATGGCAATTCATGTTGCAACTCCATTTTTAATTTGGGGGACTCTGCTCCCCAACCATTAGTGGTTTTGTTCAGGGCTCCAGAGTTCAGAGATCGAGTTGACGGGCTCTGTTCTGGCACAGAATGCAGCTGGCACATTTTTCATCAGGACCTCGTTCTCAATTATGAGATGGTTCAGATTGTTCTTTTTTGTTTGTTTTGAATTAGCCTATTCAAATGTCATCAAGTTGGCAGGAACCTGGAAACAAAAATATAAATGATAGCAGATTTTACTTTGGGTAGTAGCTACTTACATTCCACTGTTTCACAGACTAGTGACCTGTTTAAATGTACAACATTAACACTTGTTCTAACTCAAAAAAAAAAAAGGGAGGAGAATGCAACTATCATTCAGTAGTACAAATATGCTTAGCACTACAGAAAACCCAAGTATGACCAAAATCTTAAACTGCTGCATAGTTTATTATTTTATTATATGGCTGTAGATCTTATTAATTTTGATGACATTTAAGATTTAAGTTGTCAGCAAAACAACCTTAACATGATAAATCTCAGCACCAAACTACACAAGCAGAACCTTCTCACTCGAGTCCCAGTTCGAGAATTCTTGGCACACAGGTCAGTGATTGATGTAGGCCCTCTAGTATTTTTAAGACTAATTTAAAACAACGTGGCATAAACACTTGCCTGGGCTTTTCCCATAGGAAGCCTGAATGCCTGCTCCAGACGTCACTCCCCTTTCATGAAGGCTAAAGCTAGTTTGCATTACATTAGTTTATACCCCCATTTTCTCTCCATCAGGAATTTGCCTGACAGCAACATCTCTTGTTTACTCAGGTTATTAAAGAGTCACCACATTCCTGGTGACTGTCAATAAATACCCAGTTTGGTCAGATTTGAAGCCAACATTTCTTGCTTTGCATTTACTGTAGAAGCAAGAATGATCAACTGGGCTGAAGATCCAACATTAAAATTAACATCTATTAAAATAGTTCCAAATATTATTCAGCTGGCCAGGTGTCTATTGAAAGCACATTTAAACATTCAGTCTCTTCGGCACACACACTGTTAATAAGCAAAGATGATCTTCCATTTTAAACAGTACCATAGGATATCTCTTTAGGGAAAGCAAAAAAGAAGTCAAATCACAATCAAGAGAAAAAAAATGTACAGGACTCTGCTTTGCCACCTTCTTTTTTTTTTTTTTTTTAAACTCATTTGGTAAACAAACCTTTATAACCCAAATGTTTGTGTCAAGCACTGATGCTTCTGTGGGAGCAACTATGCTTCAAGAACCCATATAGTACAACTGCATAATATGTCAGAAAACAGAAAATACTCAACAAATTATGGTAGCAGGGGTTTTAGCCTTTTAGTGGTAAGTTTTATTTCCATTAGTCCTCCCCTCTTTTTCTTCTTTTAAAATCTCCTACAATTATCTTCACTTTGCTGTCATGTTTTCCACAGGAGGCCTCACCAAGATCCATAAGCCTGCTGCTTTTGCACGAGCTAGGAGCTGAATACTTTAAACAAGTTTGTATGAAATAGTATTGTTAAGTCTTATTGAATAAAAGCTGTCCTCAAAGGGCAGTTTATGGGCTTGCCTGGAAGTCACCACTTTCTTGCAAACTCTTTGCCACTATTTGCTGCTATTCCCACATTCTCCAGCCAGGAAAAAACTTCCCTCTCCCTGTCACCGTCACAAATACTTTAAAGGGAGCTTCTGCAGCTCTCCTTACTCCTTAGATTCCTCTCAGAAGCAGAGCTGAACAAGAAAGCACACGAAGATCTTGAAAGGTCCTTTTGTTTTCCCTTGAAATTCATTGTACTTTGGGTCTGTGAACTCCATAAACAAATGAGCAAAGGAAAACGAAGATTTCAGGAAGACAAGGCGGTAACTTAAAAAGGATTTTGCTGATGAAAAAGGTCAGTAGGAATTTACATGTGATCAGAATTTAATAGGGGTTGGAGCTCTCTTACCTTCCTTTTGATTAATGGAAAGTTCTACTTTTGTCAAAGGTAGCCAGGACTATGTTATTTTTTGTATACATTCTAGAAATACATAAAACCAGAAAACACGCATGGCCAAGACCTCACAAGATGACGCTATGGTAGACTTATCTGCAATAGATACCGAATGCTACAGTTTACAGCTTTTTATGTAAGTGCCTTTTTAAAATGAGTAGTGACAAAACCACTGCCACTCAGGCAGGTATTTTAGAGCATTCCTTCTGCTTCCCCAACTGCTTCAAATTAGCCTCAAGATAGCCCCAAATCTTTCTTCATTACCACAGAAGCTCTGAGGGCTTGTTTGCAAAGGGGCAAACAGGAAAGCTAAGGCAACTCAGTATGTGAAATTGATGTACATGCTGCTCAGAGATCGCTCTTCATACAAAGCAATCAGTTACAGCTCAGTCATCCTGGAGATTTATCAGTTCTGAGCTCTTAACAGTCCTTAAAAGTCCCTTTCATCATCTTGATCTTACCTGTTGTCTGTTGCTTTGGCAGGCAGCACTCAGGTGTTTAAACCAGAGCATTGCATTCATTCTGTGTCCAGCTTGAAATTTATATGAATTTCCTAAGTGAGAAATGTAGAGGAAAAAAAACTATTAAAAAAACACCAGAATACTATATACTTAAACCCTAGCCATATTCAAATAACTCTAAATCAAACCATTATGAAAAGATTTAATAGCAGAAGGCTCATATAACTTTACACTCTGTCTGGCATAGGTGCAACTTAATTGTTTGACATAGTGCGAGAGAAGTTTCAGCTTGTCTGTCTTGCTTTCCAACATTCTAGATTTCAACTAACACCAGTGTCAACTAGGAAAGAACAAAAAACATTTCTCAGAACCATACATGTTTGATTTGCTTATAGTATCATTTCAGAATTTTTTAATGAAGTGCAAGATAGCACTGAAATGAACTCCAGAAAGCTACCTTTGAAATGATTTGAATTTTTTTCTGAAACATATTGATACATTTCAGACTAGTATTTCCAGCGTCTGATGTTATACAGTGCTTGCTTGGGTTCAGAAAGGCCAAGTATTACAAAAACATTTCAGGTTGCTATTGCTGAGTTAAGCATTCATAATTTACACCACACATACCATTGGAGCTAGAACAGATGCTTGGAAATAAAATGTACTTAGACTTGAAGCAGATAAAATTATAAAGGATGTTAAGCTCCTTTATCAGAACTTCTAATAATGCTCTTCCTGCATAGTTTGAAGTGCCATGGAAAAGGAACAATTTCTTCACAAAGCAACTTTAATTTAGTTGCTAATGAATACCTCAGAAAAGTAAATGTTTATTTAGGGAGTCACTACACTCTTGGTGCTAGCATCGCTTACCCTTCTCAGAATCAGTCAATAAGAAGAGATCTGGATGCTCAGGGTCATCTGCCATCATCACCATCCAGCCCACCACCGACACATTCTTACTTGGCGTGGATTTGAACTGAAAAAACAAGCAGAGCTGTACATGAAGTAAAACTAAAAGCTTCATCCAGACTGACTGCACTGCACAGGACCTTGTTTGGCCAGATAAGTTTATCTGTCTGGGACTTGTGACACAGGCTACATTTCAAACCTCACCTTAAAATACATTAGAACTTTAAATTAGATAAATATTTGAAACAAAAAGGTTCAAAATAATTTAAGAGATCAGACTCTCTGTATCTTATAAACTTCTGAATGCATCATCTGTGTACTGCCATCTTTATGTCACTATAGTTACACTTGCAGGAACCATTCCATCACAAGTTCCTACCAGTCATGTTCAGCTGACATTTGTGTAATGTCAGTGGAAATAAAAAAACTTTGGGAAGTTTGAAGGAATGCTTGTACAGATAGCTTAAGTGTAAAAGTGATGATGACTGCTCCTAGGAAACACCTGCCTGCCAAACTTCAAAATGGATCCTTTTTTTTTTTTGATATTACCATGGCTAAAACTGTGGGAAAAGACCACATCCCAAATAACCTCTAGAACCACATTTACTGCAATTGGGAGGTGGACAGATTTGGTAAAACCTCCGAAGAGGAAGTAAATTATAAAGCTTTTCATTACAGTGAGTGCTGTATCATAACTACTTTCCAAACAGAAACTAAAATTTCTTTGAAGGTTCCAGTCAGTAAAGAAAAACGTTAAAGAATTTTATCTGAAAGAAGGAACAAAGACAGGGAAAGGGAATAAAATAACAACATAGCTCGTAAGTTCTTAAAAAAGAAAAGTATATATTCAGGACTCACTAGGGACCCACTGAAGGCATTTTCTCAGAAAATGACTCACCCTTAAAAGGGACCTGCAAAATGCAACTTTCCATGTAGTCCTACAAAGCATTAATGGGTCATTTTCAAAAGCAGAAATTTGAGTCACAAAGCTGTTTTAATAGGTTACAGATCAACAATGTACTCCTTCAACTACACTCATTTCTAGTTTCCTGGAATAGCACATTTGCACTTTCCTATCCTAGCTATAGATTGTAACAGTAAGTATAGAACACGTGAAAGTACCATGCAATTGTAACTGCTAGAGCTTGCTTTGTTTGCATTTTATCAGAAACGATTAGTTAATCACGGGACTTTTTCAAAAAGCAAAAAGCTCCACGCAAGGGAAGTGTTTCCTGCCAGCATCAATCCATCATCACTTGAAACACATGTCAGTTTTCCATCCCTGTGCATAGCTGGATTTGTGTTCCATGTTTACATAGTCCCCCAGGGCAATTCATTCTCGGCTGATGCAGAGAGCCTTGCTAACAGCAAGTCTGCTTTGTTAATGTGAAGGGAATGAAAGCTTCATTGTAATTATTGTAATTTAATGTTCCTCGTTCCCTTTTTTTTTTTTTTAAATACAGGCCACTGGATTGGCCCTCTTATTATACACAGAGAGCTACACAGCTCTGGCACTAAGCTTCGCTTAGCTAATTTTTTGGTGGTGGTGTGCTGAGCTCAAAGGCATTTATACATAAATCTTTAAATCAAAAACTCTGAATTTATCTGTGAACAGATTTTCACTCCAACTTCTTGGCATGTAGAAGTCTCATCATCATAATCTCCTGTTAGGATTTAACAGCTTTCTAATATTCAAATACTTTTCTCAGTGGCTGAATGTACTTCCTAGAATGACAGCATTCTTTACCAGGACATTTCAGTTGAAGTACCTGAGCAACAACTACCAAGTTTTCTAGAGTGCCAATAAATGGTCTAATTCTCAATACCACATGCAATGGAAGGCTTGGAATAAACAAGGTTTCATGCTTGAGTATGAATCCTCAAAGAGTCTCTATGGCTTTTCCAAATACCTACAAATCTCTCATGCATGCTATGTTATCAAAGAAATCGGCAAGGTTCTTCCAGCCCAGTCACTACAAACAGGTCTTTTATGGGCGTACTCACATTTTACAGGGTGAATGCTTTCTTTCAGACTAAT
Organism: Megaceryle maxima; assembly: GCA_024605025.1. Lineage (NCBI taxonomy): Eukaryota > Metazoa > Chordata > Aves > Coraciiformes > Cerylidae > Megaceryle > Megaceryle maxima. Next base: position 9,470 of record JANHGN010021067.1, read on the forward strand.
TTTAGGTTGACTATTTTTACTATTGTCCTTTCCTAAAGGTGCACAAGTGCTATACATTTATCACAAAGGCTTGTTTGCAGGTACCATTTCAGCATGAGCTAAATTCTTAAGAATTCTACACTAATTCCTCTCAGATTCTCCTGTACTGCATCTCTGGGCTCTGAAGTTCACATGCTCATTAGGGACAATTTTCCATTATTGTAGTAATAACTGAAACCTGGTGACTATTGAAAATACAAACCTCATTATATTTAGTAGTCTTTCTTAGCAGATGCAGCATAATAAAGTTTGTCACATCCAGATATTTATAACATCTCCTTACTTTGGACACGCTTATAGTGGATTCATTCTTTGTCTTTGACCTTAGGCCTGAGAAGAGCTGTCTTGCCCATGTCTAAAAGGGAAGGGATTTCTTGACCTTACATTGGGATTTTTATGAGGTAATTTTCCAAAGAGATTGGCTATTATAATCCTGTAAGAGCTTTGAGTGTTGGCACATTTCAAGTCCTCAGTTCTCAGCTGCCTGAAGCAGCAGCAGCAGAACGGTCAAAAACATGCCTGTAATCAAGACTCCTTTACCATCAGAGCTCTAGCCAGGAAACTTTATATAGCAGACAGATTTTTTTTTTTTTTTTTTTTTTTGTTGTTGTTGTTGCCAGCATTCCTTTGCATGTCACAGAGGCCTTGAGAAAGGAAGCTGAAAAGACAGATGTTTGCAAGGCTCCAGAAGATGCTTGGAGAATTTTACCTAGGGAAATATCAGATGTATCAATTTTGGAAAAAGAAACTTGCTTCAAAGCAGACAGCATTGTCCTTTTTATACATTTAATCTGGACAGTAAAAAAACCAAACCTCGATCTAGCGTCAAATCTCTTTTAATTCACAGAATGGACGCTGGACAGTATTTGTACATAAATATATATACTCATGCACCAGCTATCTAAAGATGGTTGGCCATCTAGCTATTATTCTGTCTTGATTTACTTTCTTACTGAAAGTGCAACCAAATGCGAATCAAAGCACAACACTTGACAACTCATCTTCACAGACTCCAGAAGAAACGCTGAGGATTTGCACAACACCCCTGTAGTGAATTGGATGGAAATCTCAGCTGCAAATTGCTAGGCTAAAAGCACCACACAGGTAGACTAGCTCAACAAAGTTACTGACCACGTATTATTAAGCTGTTTAAATAAATTGGAACCTGAGTCTCCCACAGCAGTTACCAAGTTATTTTCCACTTGAATTTCAGCATAAAGATTATACTCTGTGTTCTAATAACCTTTGGAGCAGAAGTATGTGTGCAGTCACTGTGAACTATTTGTTTAAACAAAAGACAATCCAAACCACAACTAATAGTATTACAATATTTTAACCATGACCACACTTGGGAAACTAAATCAAGAGACCTGAGCTTCATAACATGCTCTGCATCCACAAACAGAACAAAATATTTTCACAGCCCTAAAAAGTTAAAAGCAAGACATCAGCTGAGTGCAAAGCCAAGGTTGTGCTAGATAGTTCAGTCCAATTTCATAGAGTTGACCGTTAAAATAAATCCACTCTAGCAGTCACTGCTGTTCACTAGAGCTCCTCCATCTCCCTTCCCTGGGAATGGCACTGCTCAAACTCCACTCGGCGTTTGCAAAACCATAACACTGGCAGGCTCCTGATGGGTAATCCTGCCAGCAACACGGACTCTAATGTCTCCTAGCCTCTATCTGCAGACTCTGTTACTGGTCTGCTGGCACATCCGGAGGCAAATAAAAAACAAAATGAGAACATAAGGATGTGAGACAAGACGTTTCAGCTTCTTAGGCAATAATCTCTGTTCACTAATAGTTTAATTGTTGCAGGTATCACGACACAGCAGTCAACTTGGGAACATTAAAAGTCAGTTCAACAGGTTCAGCAAATAATTTTTGGAGGAGCATTCTAAATGGGTATGACTGCATTTCAAGACAAAAGTGAAGGCTTTGGCAGTAACTGAGACTCAAGAGGATCAGATACCTGAATGTTTGTTTGCATTTGTTACCTTTTTACTTCATTTACTTTTCTTAAAGGAAGGGCAAGATGATTTAAAGGATTAAAATTCCAAAGGAAACATATAAGCAAAAGGACCATATATAAATATGAAAATTATTGTAAAATGCAAAATTTCAGTATTTTCAACCACAGCTTATCCTATCTTTGCACTTTATATAACAATGTACTATTCTAATACA
>JANHGN010021067.1:20744-54135 GCA_024605025.1 Megaceryle maxima
TACTATATTATTATATCGCTGCTAAAAGCCCACCTTTTGGCACACTAATTCAACAGTTTGTTTCCTCTGTGTCCTGAATAGCCACATATAAAAGGAAGAACTGATTTACAATGATTTTCTGACAAACTAAAAATAAAATAAAATCTGAAATAAATGCACCTTACTTAGGGGTTCACACAGAGAAACAAAGATTGAAAATGGGACCAAATTCCCTGTAATTTTACACAGAACATCAGCAGGGAACATTGATGTCCTGAAGAATACAGCTAATCTATACAAAGGTAAATCTGGGCATTCACTCAGTAAACATGGAGGCAAAAAAAATTCACACACAGCAGGGGCAACTCCAGCCAGAAGCCATGAAAATCTCAGCGTGGATTGAAATTCTCCCTGCAAAATCCAAGAGAATACACACTTTGATCTGCCAGCCAATTCAACTTCAATGCCTCTTTTCCAGAGGACTCGTATAGTGGAAGAAGCTGAGAGACAAATAAAAGCAATGTTCCAGGAGCTACTGGCTCCTATGCTAGGCAAAAAGGTCTGCACGAAGGGGAGTACAATATTCAACAGGTGACTAATTATTTTCTAGAAGTGTCTGTAAGATTTTTGTACTTATATTCTCAGATCACTGATCCTTAAGCAGTCAACTGCTTAAAAAGTTCAAAGTTACACTTTTAAAAGCAATGTTAATTTGGAAAAATAGTGGGCCAAACACAACAGCTCTTGATTTAATATTTATATTGAAGCCTATACAAGTTTTTAAAAATTGTAACAAAACCTTCAAAAAGGTTGAAGGTTACCATTTGACTAGCCCCCTAACATCTCTATAGAACACCTCTAACAGGAATTTTTGGATTCTAAAAAACTCCAGGAAATTTTTTGCACAACAGGAGTTCTGCTACTAAAAGAAAAAATTCAACCTCTTTCCGAAAAAGCAAAAGAATATACATTACATCCCTCCCTCCAAAACAAAACAGAGGTGAAAGGAACTGTTTAACTTAACACAAGTTAGATGTCTAGCCAAATTCTGTTTAAACATTAAGGGCACTATTTGACGGTCACCTCAACTGGAAATATTTCATTCATTCAGTACTTGAAAAATATATCACCTTCTTAAATTCTTCTCAAGTATGTACTCAATATTTGAGTTTTTCCAACAACCTCAAGCGGGTCTTCAAGGTTAAACTTAATAACAAACCCTAGGTAGTTAAGTCCTTTCTATTAAGTAATGTTCTACACAAGTTTCAGCTTTATGTAAAAAGCCACTTGACACAAATCACTGTCTTCCTAGTTTTCTTTATTGCTAATTAAAAAAAAAAAAATCTTTTATAGTATTAAAGAAAATGAGTATCAGAGTTGTGTTTATCTTTGCTACACAACATGAAGGCTTTTTCCTGTCTTAAGGATAACAGCAATTGGCAAAATGTTTTTCGTTAACCGTGCTGATGATTACCTGAGAAGTTTCAGGGCTGTTTAGCCCAAGCTCTCGTACTGCAGCTGAATACAGATGGGAATTTTCTGCTCGTGTTTGTGCACATACGTATGTCTATGGTACAGCCACAGAAACAGCATGGGGCTGGGTTCCTAGATATGTGATAGGGAATGCCTGTACCAACTGCATACCCATTCCTCCCTGGTCACGGCATCCACTCACTGCTGAAAGTCTGAGGATATTGAACATCTAACACAGGCTTCCTTTATCCACAAGTTAATCCCCAAAGTTAAACAGGTGTTAATATAAACAAACCAACCCCAAAGAGCTTAAAAAGTATTCAGACGAAAAATTCTTTCCGCTTCTCAAATCTGCAACTGACGCTCTCTTGGCTCCAGTTCCACAGTGTTTCCAGAGCTCTAGTCACTATAGCTGGTGACTGACCTGATAGAGCTTGAAATTCGAACATGAAAATACAAAATATTGGTGAAAAGGCCTGAACATCAATTGCCATAGCACAATGCAACCCAGCTACCATCATGGAGTTATATTCTGCCTTGTTCAAATATATATAAGTAGTTCAGTACCATTTAATATTGCACAGTAAAGTTTAAATAGCTCAGCCTTAGTGCACTAGTTAACCAAGTAAGAATGGTTTGGGTCATTTGCCCATCTTCACACAATACGATGCCAGAGAATCAACACCAACTTTTAATACCATCATTGATAATGAGTTTTATTGTGGAAAACTAACAACAGCAAATAACCAAATGGACAAAACCAGGCTAGAAACAGGGAGTTTGTATAATGGCACTACTCACAAAACACCCATAGCACATGCTTTGGACCAAACAATAAAGATCGAGGAAGAAATGTGGTGCTAGAACTCCCCTATATCCCTCTCCTCTCAAATCCTGGCACCTATATGTGAATTTTTAACCTAAAGTATTATATAGCTTTTATAGTTATCCTATCACAAATAACGTAGTAGTTCACAATAGCAAAACCAGGTATCCACATTTAGGGCAAGAGAGTGGCCTCTATATACTTATTTATACATATACATATTTCTTCTGCCTGAAAACGCACCTGAACTTTGATCTTCTGATGCAGACTGCTGATGGCTCAGAGTCCTAACCATTTGAACAGTGTACTACAGGGTAAGGAATCAAACAAACATTGGCTGTGTAGAGTTCTTCCCTACTGTATAGGCTGCCAAAAACCCCGAAGTAAATGCATATACTGTATACCTACACCTATACTTCATTTATTTAAAGAGAAATATAAACCCCTGCAGAATTCGAGTACTTCAAGATGGTAACTTAATAGAGGAATTCATTAAAATGCTGATAAACTTGTATGTATTTTATGTTTTTAAGTTAGAAAATGTACTGTTCTTACAAAGGCACTTTCTTATATTATTTCACAGTGCTTTAAAATACCGTTCTTGGACTCGGGTGGCATTCATTTCTCTGACTGCATTAGAATAAAATCTGAAGTTATTCTCAAGCGATTGGAACGCACAAATGAAGGCAAATGTCCAAGAGCCTTAGTTTTTCCAGAGTTTTGATACCTATCATTGTAGATTAGGAAAAATAAGTGGGGAAAAAAAAAATAATTGTCTGAGAATGAAAAAACTCCAAAATTAGAACAGAATTTACATCTGACACTGCTGTAAACAGAACCCATAAATGTGTTTTCTTTGAATTTTTAAACACCTATAATTACATTCTCAATTACAGACAAGTATTTCTGTGTTCATACCTAAGCATCTTTTCCAAGTGGTATACATGTGAGACTGCACCCTTAAAAAAACCCCACACCTCCTAAGCAAAATGACCTTGCATCCCATATGTTAAGAGCTGTAAGAGAAGAAAAGCCACAGAGAAACAATATGTTAAAAGAGAGGTCTATTCTGCATCATCCCTCTACCTCTACAAAATTATTTGGACAAGTAGCCATTGTAAACAAATTCAACTTCAGAAAAGAAATTCAGTAGCGCAACTGAGGCAAATCGTAAGAAATGATGGAAATCCAAAACTTCAGAGAACATTAATGAAGCAAGCTGCACATTGCTGCAAAGATAATACACTTAAAAATACACTTAAGCAAGAAAAGAATACTTAAAAAATGTAAATAAATAAATAAATAAAAATCAGGAAGTATGAGAAAAATAATGTATTCTTTTATGAATAAAAAGGACATTTCATGCTATTTTTGAGTGGAACCATGATCTAGTGAAAGCATCTTAATTTATCCTACTTTTAAGTGAGGAGGTGACAGCAGGCAAATACCTGCAGGAGAACAGCTGGTAAGAGTGTGCAGGTGATTCCTTCCACCCAGCCAAGAGCAATGCTTAGACCTCCAAAGGGCAAGCCCACTCTTTTCAGAGTGTATACAGTGACCTCAGCAAAACAGGGGGATCGTTGAACAAAACTACCTTGTAGCTTTAAGACTTGATGATAGCAAGTGGTGGGGGTTCTCAATGAACTTCCACTGCAAAGTAAAAGCATCTGTCCCAACTTACCAAAAGCAGATATTCTGGATTGTCTGCACAACTCAGACATACTTTCAGCAGTACTCATCTGTCTGTATTTTCATGTGTTATCTGTCAAAAGTCTCTTTGCAGTCAACAGAAATAAAGTGCTGTTTTCAGGACACAAGTCATATAACCTCTTTTTAGCCACCCACCTCAGAATGACATGAATCATATCCTTGAAGATCTTACTCCTCTGTGTGATTATAAAGACCTCTGCACATCTAGCTCAAATGCAGCTGTCTAATGCCTAAAGCTCAGAAAAGACTATTTCCTCTTGGTACATTCCTGAATTCAAGAGAACATTTCCTATCTGATATTGTAGAATTCCTTATAATTAGGATACTCTTGGCATTGATGGGAAGAGATCTCTCACTTTTGTAGAGATTACAAACACCTATGCTATAAAGTAAAATGGCAACATACCCAGATGTACATCTCCCTTACTCTAACATAATACATGACTGTCTGCTGAACAGATCTCATAGTTCTAGGAACAAGAACTGTTTGTGCCTAAGCACAAGAAATTAATATAATAGGGCTATATCTTTAATTTCTTTTAAACTCTAGATTTTTGTAGAATGGGTTGAACATACACAGCCTCCAGACCCTGAAATTAAGAAAAGAACCTGATAAAGAACTCTGATTATGGCTGTCATGTTACAGACAGGCCTGATTTTCAGGAAATCCCACACTTGAGTCACTTGCTGCATTGCTGTTGCTTTAGGAACCATTTGTTGCAAGGAAAAATACCCACTTAGTGGATCCTTCATATCTGAAAGATTAATTACATTGCTGTAAAAAATTTGACATGCTATGCATGATTCCCAGAGCATATCATCAGTCATTCCCAGCATAACACAATCAAAATTGTCCATCACTACCTGAATGAGGTTTTAGTTTAGAGACACACACGCTGCTGGATGAACTGCTCAGTTTTACGTGCAGAACAGAATTTCATCCAGCCATAAATCTCAAACCTAGTGATGCTCTAAATGGTCTCTATCACAGACTGAAAGCTTCTATCACAGGGATAAGCTGAAGAAATCCAAGTGGAAGAGACCCGATGTATCTGGAGAGGTTGGTGTGTTCGCCAGTGGAAAAAGAAACAGTGACTAATCTTCATAACATCACTAGAAATTGCTCAACTGACCTGTAAATGGTCTACAATAATCTGTTATCAGCAAAGGCAACTCAGACACAAGGCCTGATAAAAAACAATACACGAACTCGCATGCTCTAACCATTTAGATACAGCATCGTAACACTGCAGTGCTGCACACAAACATGCTAGAGATGCTGCTGTTACATTGCTGCTTTTCTGATATTTGATGCAGAAGCAGATTATAGCAGGTCCTCTGATATGAAAGGATTGGAAAGGTCTGAAGACCTCTGAACCCTCCAAACATAAGAGCAATTTAAAGTAGTATGTCAGTCATTTTAAAGATCATATTTAAGGTGCTGGCATGTCCTTGAAACGCTGTCCATGTTTTGAAGAGGGATCATGTATCCAAAAAGTTAGGTCCTATAGGCTTATATCTAAGAAAATGTAGTCCTGTTTCTAGAGCAACAGGTTTAAATCCACATTTACAGGCAAGGTGAGGAATAACACTCCTTTCAGAAGAAGTTTTCTTGACTGTCTTTTGAAGTTGTGTTGTAGAATACTGTAAACCTCCTCTCTGCTGCAGTGACTGTACTATTTCCAAGTACTGAGTAAATAGCCTACTTCAAACATGATGGAGGAACTTGCAGCTTCAATCAACTTCCTTAAATCCTGCTGAAGCAGCAGTACAGAGTGCCAGAAAACCTTCATTTCCAATAATTCTTCTGTAACAGATACTGCAGGCCTCCAGAATTTACTCTCTTCCTCCATATGTATTTCTAGCACCTCTACTTATCTTTTGCATCCTTTGAATTTTCATAATCAAAAAGCAGCAAAAATAACAATTATGCTAGACTGTCAAAATAGTGATAAAACTCAAGTATCTAAGTATGGGGTGGATGGAGTTGGAAGAGAATGGGACAGGGGAAGTTTTAACCACAAATGCTGATCTTACACAAAATCCCTAAGGCTGCTGTTTTACGAGTGATTTATAAAAGTCCTCTGAAGTGGCAATTTTGTTTCAGCTTGCAAGGATAACTACATCAAACCGATAAGGTCATGCCTGAGCTAAGCAAGGGAACAGAGCTGAAAAACTCAAGAGATGAGACAAAGGAAGAAAACCCTGGGGTCTCCAAAATGTCTGTAAGGTGACTGGTTCTTAATTGTACCTCAGGAAAACCCGTTTGTCAGCTCCAGCAAATCTTCCACACTAGGAAGAAATAGTTTGCCCTGGAAAAAAAAAAAACAACCTGCAAAAAAAAGTTTCTTATATACTTAGACAGAAAATATTAATAAAAAAAACTGCCCTGAGAAAAGGGCAATGCTACATCTCAACAAAGGTGACAAAAGTTTGGTTCTCGTCTACTGTGCACCCCTGGGAACTCAAGCTGTCTGTGTGCTGATGAGAAGCACCATTCCTGCTGGATGAATTTGAAATGACAAGCTCTGACACAGCAGAGAAACTGTAGAAACCAGAGACAGGCAATACATATTTCATAGTGGAAGCTGTCTGACGTGAACAGGTTCAAACTACTTTGGTCTAAGCTAGTACCACAGATTTACTTAACATAATTTTTAGGCCTCCTAGGTATTTGACTTTTTTTTTCCACACGAAAAAAATATTTAACGTTTGCTGAGAATATGACCTCCTTCTCAAGAAAACACATGACCAGCTCCCGAAAACAGCATTAATTTTAAACTGTGACCTTGTTTCTCTCCATGAAGGTTAAAATGCAAAGTTTAAGTTAACCAAAGAACTGTGTAACACTGCAAAAATCTTTTATTACTCTAAAGGCATAAAACCTGAACACTGTTGAACTCTATCAAGCTAATAACTTTAAGAAAAAGGACTGTGATAGAGGTTTTATTTCTCAACCATGGCTAAAGGTAGGAGTATCTGAGAGACACTTGCCCTGACCTCCCTCCACTTTAAGGATCTGCGTGTACAAGGAAAGGAGCAACTGCCATCACATAAGAAACTTGAGAAGCAGAAGTTGTCAAAAGAATATCCTAGAGTATTTGAAGATAAATAACTTACCAAAATCAAGTAGATTCTGACACTTTGAAGTATCTGAAAGTGAAATTCCCATCTACTATCTAAAGTTAAATTCCTATCTACTCCAGACTCCCACTTCCTATCTACTCCTGACTCAGTCCAGTGGAGAGCCTCTAAGATGATTAAGGGAGTGGAGCATCTTCCGTATGAGGAGAGGCTGAGAGAGCTGGGTCTTTTTAGCCTGGAGAAAAGGAGACTGAGGTTTGACCTCATTAATGTCTGTAAGTATGTAAAGGGCAAGTGTTGGGAGGATGAAGCCAGGCTCTTCTCAGTGACATCCAGTGATAGGACAAGGGGTAATGGGTACAAGCTGGAGCATAGAAGGTTTTGGGTAAACATAAGGAAAAACTTTTTCATGGTGAGGGTGACAGAGCACTGGAACAGGCTGCCTAGAGAGGTTGTGGAGTCTCCTGCTCTGGAGACATTCAAAACCCGCCTGGATGTGTTCCTGTGTGACCTGATCTAGGTGATCCTGCTCTAGAAAGGGGGTTGGACTCGATGATCTTTCAAGGTCCCTTCCAAACCCTAACATTCTTGATTCTGTGACAAAAGTGAGGAGTATTTAGAAATTATGCTCTTAAAGATTGTCAGCAATTTACACTTCTCACTGTCAATTCAATACAGCATTTTAAAATAGGAATCCTACAAGAATACAATTTTAATATGGATTGATTTAGAGAAAAGGAAAAAAGAGAATAGAAAACGGTGCCCTGCAACTTCCCTCCAACCCCACAAAAGAAGAGGAATATTAAGAGGCTGTATCATTGAAGAGGATAGACACACACACACACAAAATATTCTGTTTTTTTATAATTTGTCAGTTCATGCTGTATAAATCATGCTGTCCTTCTCCACCTATATTTCTCAAATTTGTTCTAAAATAGAATTGACATTTTTGACTATTGCACAATTGCCGATTAACATGCTAAAATCTTTATTAAGATATGGTATGTATACAGTTCCTACCTATTGAAATTCCACTAGAAAGGGTGGAGCTTTCTGCCTGCCCTCGGGATGGGACATGAGGCTCCATGACGCTGTCATCCAGTAGATGCCTTGATCCTGCATTGGGGAATGTTGCGCTTTTAAATTCAGCCGTATTCATTTTGTGTATGAAACTAGAAACGAACAAGGATAGAATTGTTACAACATTGTCTGTGATACATTGCAAAAGTTGCTACTTTAACATCCCAAAGGACAGCATGTTCCAAATACCAGACTGAATCATGGCTCAAGTCAAGCAACTGTACTTAGAGTCCATTATCTATAGGAATTGCTAGTCTTCAAACTGCATGGCACTCTTGGACCAAAGAGAAAGCCCCAAGTGCTTTAAAAATTACTTTTAGTATCCTAGGGTATTTTTGTCTTACACTTACATAACTGAACTTTAGAATTGCATTCTAGCTTGTTAAAGGTAAACTTGGATAATGTAATTAAGAGAAGTTACTGAGTAGCTTCAATCTTGCATTTTGAAAAGATGACAAGGAAATAGGTATTATAATGATCAAGACATTAATTAGAAGTACATGTCACTATACAAATACCAATAAAGCAATTATTTTGGTTTGAATTTGAAGGAGTATTACACTGGCATTGAGTTGCTACTGACAGCTCTGTCATGCAGAAAAAAACCCCTATTTTGGCTAACTCATTGGCTATTCTTATCATCCTAACAGCTGTACAGTCTTACTATTTTGACTAATTTTATTTGGTTGGGATGCTATTACAGTTCTGAGCTTGCTCTCTGGCCACAAATTGGTCTCTAAGTGAAGTACTGTGTACCAATCATGCCACTTATTAAAAGCAAAGCTTTTGTACTGAAAGATGATGCATCACAAAGCTTAGGATTTTCAGGTTAAACAGAACACTGACTTGTATCCTAGACTGTGACACTTCCTATGTCCATGTGGTATCAGGTTCCGAGGCGAAGGGGGTGTCGGTGGTAGCAAGGCTCCTTCTGCGACATTTTTACGTCCACTTTGTGGAGATGCTCCAACTTCAGAGCCTGGGAACAGAAAAAAACCCCAACACATTACTCCTGAGTAACTTCAGAATTACTGTCAGGGTTACTTCTCAGAAAATTGTGGAAGAGTTGCACAAAACTTCCTAAACTCGATTTGTATGAGATAGCCTGTAATAAAACTCATTGATACATTCATCAAAACCCCTGTTCTTTAGGTTTTTTGCACAGCATTAAAAGTAAACACACTTCCTTCAAATACACCACCTCTTTACAAGTATTTAACTCATAAAGGTTGCTGAATTAGCTACATTGGCATTAAGCAGGTCCCACTGATGTTACATTTTGAAACTCCTACCTTCAACCACTTTTGGCATTGATGAAAAATAATGTATATTTTTGGAAGCCTATCCCACCATAGTACATTTAGATGAAGGGCCTTCTGTCTAGACACAACAAAGAATGAATACTTAATAGCTCCTCACCTCAAATGACACTAACAAGTTAGTGCCACAATACATACAAAAACCTGAAAAAAAAATTGACTCAATTCCTTGAAAGAATTTCTTTACAGATCACCTTTAGACTTTTTATTACAAATATACAGTGTTTACACTTCACACTTCTTTATTAGCCTCAGGCAAATATTTTCCACGTTCGCAACTCAAAAATAATGCATTTGACAACCTCAAGTCCTCTCACATTTAGAAGTATTTACCTACTAAATCTTCTCTGGAAGCAGCAGAGTGGGGGGTGCTGGTCCCTGGTTCTATCTTTAGTGAAAGTCTGCATTAAAGAAGCATTAAAAATTACTTTATCAGCAAATAGAAGTATATAAAAGGAAGGTTTTGAAAAAAAAAAAAATTAATTTACAATTGAAAGTTGCCTGTTTCCACAATTGCAAGAAACACTACAGAGTTAACACAAACCGTGCACACAGTTCACTTTAGCATACACTATTTCTGAACTTTTTTTTTTTTTTTTTTTTTTTTTTGAGGGTGGGAAAAAACCTACTCTTGCAACAGGGCCCAGGATTCAAAAAAATGACATGCTAGGGCATAATGTAGTGAATGAGTCTATTGCTTTGGTTCCTCTAGACCAGGAGAGGTTTGCAATACAATTCCAAAGGAGGACCAGACTCAACCTTAAATCCTTGACTCTGGAACAGCCCTGAAACCTCGTCTGCATCAGGAAGCAACCAAAGAGCCACCAGTTGCCATCGTCACCAAACAAAGCTCCATATGAGCTGTTATGGAGGTGTGGAGAAGTCACACTGTGGAAGGAGCAGGGGAGGATGCTGTTGCTCAGAGTTGGCATCACGCTCCAGCGAAAATATAACACATAAGTCAGAACCTATACAGCCCTGGGAATGCGAGTAGATTCTTGAAACTTGGTGACAACACCACTACTCCAGCATAAAAAACTAGGAAGAATAAAATGTATACAGCTCCCTGTATCTTGGCTAAAATATTTATACTTGATACACTTCATATTTTACATTTTTCTATAAAGTGCACTCGTGCCAGGCCAAGCCTTTTGTCTTTACTGGTCTAAAAGCCAAAATCCTTCTTTTGCATTTTGGAAAATAAATTATCAACTTGACTGCATCCATAATTCAAGCTTTTTCTCTAACAGGTACTTCTCAATGCCATTTCTGACAATACCACAAAGAACACAGACTCCAGAAGCAGAGAACTCCTGGGAGATCAAGTGTATCTTGTTCACATAGTTCGCAAAATTAGAATCTTTGAAATTAGCAGGGCTGGAAAAGCACCTACTTAGTTTTGGGGAGAAAAAGTTTGAAGTTTGAGAGCTCCTCTCCCTCCCATCCCCAGATAATCTAGCAATGATTAATTCCAATTTTAAAATTTATTCTTCTAACTTAAAATAAAATGTTTTAGGAAGAAAAAGATCTATTATTCAAGTAAAAATGGCTGTTCTTGAACTTCAGCCTTTTTGTAGACACATTAGTGTCTGCATAAAAAGTATTAAAAGTATAACAGTCTCTTCAGAAAAAAACCCCAACCTTTAGTTTGGAGACATACAAATCCCATAGACATAGAAACAGACTTTCTGAATAGCAGCCATGTTCCTGCATTATGTGCAATTGTCTTCATTCATTTCCTTGTAATCAAAACGTGGGTTGTAGGGGATGCAGAGACCATAGCTCCTTCAGGAATAAAATTCCCACTAGCAGTGAGAACTACCTCGTGAAGGTTGAAGGAAGGTGGAGTGGGGAATTCCTGAGAATATACCACTAAGAAGCAGATGCTGCAGTTAAAAATCTTGGGCTTGATGGTTTGCTTTTTTTTTTTTTCTTCAAGCATTTGACCACAGAGATTTACTCTTAGTGATAAGCAAGCAGTACTTTCAAAATCAGGCTAAGGAACACGTCAGTAAAAAGGAAAAGCCAGATGGCTGCATATGAACATGGCAGAGAATAATTTACAAACCTCAGGAAGGAAGCGAAGCATCTGAACCCTCTGACATACTGAAGGGTCTCCATTTGCTGCATTTTAGTAAATCCAGGTTATGGCTATGAAATGGTAAAGGGTATCTGTTCCTCCAGTGTTCACACCCCTCCCACCATTCCGAGGTAGCTACACAAGCAACCAATTCAACAACTGAGGTGACAAACTTCCCAGGCAAGCAGGATGGGAATGGGTGGGGAACCTCCTCAAGCAGATCAGCCAATGAACAAAAACTTTCTTCATATGCAACAGATTTGCTTTAGATTTATCCCTATCCTCAGGGCTTGTTCCTGTCTCTTGCCAAAGATTTCCACCCCCCATTTTTGCTGGATGCCAAATCACTTAATACAGGAATAATATTATAATTAAGGAAGTAGAAACCTCTGTTTTGGGTGGTATGCTGGAAGGAATGGGTGGGGACACAGACAACATCTTGCCTCTCAAAAAACAAGTGTTTGCATATTACTCACACTGTATAACCTAATCAAAGAGAAAAATATAAAATTAAACTGAAGTACATATCTGAAAGTGAAAGCCTTAAGTTATCCCCAGTAAGAACTCAGGACTGGGTGCACAGATGAAGTTGCTCTGATGAAAAATGACATAAGCTATCTCCAGTCATGGCATCCATCTTACTGACTGAACAGTGTGAGCCAGAAGTATGGAGTCTTCATTAGTGAATGCTCAGAGAGCTGCAGATCAAATCAACACACCAAACAGACCTGAACACTAGGGCTTGATGCATGCACGTGCCCTCCACCATGCTGAAAATGGTCTTGAGCACTGGACCCTGCTGTAACCTCACTGTTTGCAACTGGTGAATCCGAGATGCATAATCCCCCAATACCAGTGCAATCTTAAATGCGGCAGACTTTGTGTTATGAAAGTTATTTTGTGATGAGTTACAGTCAGTTGTAATGTTTCATACTTACTTGTAATTGTCATCTTCTACAAACTTTTGTAGTTCTTCTATGTACTGAACTGAGTTTAGGTATTTTTGGACATGAGGCAACAGAGGAATATCTGAAGAATAAATGGCATTTGTTATCACTGTACCATACATTGGTAAGCAAAATTACTTTCCAGAAACTATTTAAATAGAATCAGGTCTCTTGGCTTTTTATGAGAGATGGAGGTATTAACTACAACACCTACAGATGCTGAAATTTTTGTCCTTCATAGCAATTCTTCAATCCATAAAGCCAGGTACATATCCCCCAAGGGGAATCTGCTTATCAGAGCCCATGTAAAGGGAAGAGTGAGAGAGTACCCCTGAACAAACTGAAGGCTCAAATCTGGCACTTGGAGGTTATATCTGAGGACTTCTCCTCAGTTCCCATACTCATTATATTGAGCTTTCAGAGAAGCCACAATCCTGTGCTAATTCACATTCCACCGTAACAAACACAGTATTACAATTTTACTAGAATTAAGAGGATTGGTAGGGGCATCACCTTTGAAGAAAAAAATACATTCTCTGCTCTATGAACAGAAGTACAAATGTCTAAAAGACAAGCTGAACCTATTTAATATCTCCAGTAAAAATACAAAGCAATCCTACTATTTTTAGGATTTGTAATCATAAAATTATGAAACACACCAGGATGCAAGTTTATCGTGTACTAGTAAAACTACTGTTAAGTACAACATATTCCACATTTTTCATCAGAAAATATGTACTGAAAAAATGTGTGTGATGGAAGAAAATGTGTGTGATTGTCCCCTCACAGTGATACTCTGTCATAGCCAACAATACCAGAATAAACAGGCTTTTGGGCTGAGCGGGTGAGGGAGAGCATCAATGGCATTCAAATGGATTGGGCCTCCTTACCTTGCATTACAGAAGACATACATTTAAGCTTTTAAAGTTGTTCTCTTTAATATTGCAACATTTACATACTAGCTTACCATATTCACAGGACTGTTGTAAATCTGAGATAATTCGAAGAATGTTGTTCATTAAGTTTGTTCTTTGCTCACTTTCCAGAATGCTCCCTGTTGATGGGTAGGCAGAGTCAATATACGTCAAGTCTGACAGATAAATACCTGAATAAGATTAGAATGAAAAGTTGCTTTATTTAGTATCATGTTTAGTAGAAGAAAAAAAAAAAAAAAACCAACAAACTCACAAGCAAGATTTTGAAGAATTTTGGTTTCACTGATAAATGCACATGTAGGTTGAAAGCAGCATTGCCTCAGAGCAGTATTTTGGATTTACCAGAGAATTCATTTTAACAAGATCTCCAACAGCCTTCAGACTTAAGAGTAAACCAGCAGTAACGCTGGGATGTACAGGAAACTACATCACCATGCCACCCTTCTCTGGGATTGCATCTGCTCTCCCCTCAATCAGTCCTCAGTTTTGCCAGTCTCATCTCAGCTCTGCTTGCAGATGCTGAGGGTTCTGTGTGCAAGCTTTCACTCTCTATACAACAAACCACAGAGATAATCCTTTCCTCCTACATCACATTAGGCATGTATTAGCTGACTTTGTCTTTAACAGCGTCATTATTTCTAACTCTAAAAGTAATTACAAGGACATGCACAACTACTCATGAACCTAATCTGCCAGATCACCAATTAATGACTCCCTTGACAAATATGAAGCATACTAAACACACAATGCTAAAATTCAGGGTCAAAATTACTAATGATTTTAGGAAGTCTACTATTTCATTTTTCCAATTCAACAATTAAAATAAAAGTAACAGAGGGGAAAATCTTATTATCTGTAACACTTCAAGCTGAATAGAAACTCAAACTCAAATTGCAGCAACATGGGGAAAGTTACCTAGGCAAAAGGTGCACTCAGAAGAAACACAATATGAGCCCTGTAGTTCATATTAATCTCAACTCTGAAGATCCAGCAAGCCTTACAGATCAGGATATCTTCAAGTCTTCTACATGGTTTCTTCCCCACCACTATTGTAACCTTACTAATCTTTCAACCCCTTAATCATGTAGAGTAAAATAATACTCCTTAGATACTACTGCTGTAAAAAAAAACTTATTTTAAATCTAAATGCAGTGCCATTGCTTGAACTTCATCCGAAGACTAGCAATTTTTGTCTCTGCTAAATGAAATGTATCCTAACCAAGTGTGCCATTTAAATTAATTGCTCTTCATCCCCTGCATCTTCAATGAGATATTAAAAAAAAAACAACCAACCAACAACAACAAACACAAAACCCCCACAAACAAAAACAAAAACAAACCAAATCCAAACTTAAATAATATTAAAAAACCCCCAAAACTTATTTCACTAACAGGGAATTTCTAGAATTATATTTTGCTTCACCTCTCAGCCTTGTATAACCAAAATCATAACAAGAAGTTTAGCTTTACAGGTGGAAGACTATTAATACAACCTCACAAGAACAGCAGTTGTGTTTGTATAGCACCTAACCAGTACAGTCCTCAAATGTGAGCTGGGAAACTCTGGGCATCACTCCAGAATCAACACATACACGCGTGTGTGTGCACACACACAGAAACAAATTAAAATACTTGTGGTTGAAAGGTGACATATAAAGAAGTGAATAAAAAGGTATTACACATGACCTGATATACTACTAAATTTCTCAATTTTTATTCTGCTAGAATCGGTTTAATAAAAATTAGAAAGGATAATCAGAAACATCAGATAGTCCCATTTAACTGCTATGCCAGCTAGGCTGTGTAAGCTATTCTGAACCTAACTTTGCTAAGCAATGTCCAAAGAGGCATTAAACATCCCAAACCTGCTCAATCTTCCACAAAAAGAAGTAAATCATGCTTATTAATTAAAACTAAGGAAATTCACTGTGAACAGGCACCTGCAATATTACACAGGATTTTGTAAACCAATATATTTGTAGGATTATCTTTCTGATTAACTTGCTCAAATAAGCACTGATTTTTATTTAGTTAGTTATTTTTAATCAAGAAATCTTCTGTAAAGAGCTGTTCTCTAATGAATTTGATGTACTTCTATAAAGCTTAAAATAACATTGAAAGCCTAGTAGGGTAATTCACTTCCAAATGTAATTGGCACATCCTTTGTGAAGAAACCAAAGAGATCAGGGAAAACAAACTGAACGCATGCACTTAAGTGATGGCTAACTATTGACAGAACTAAAACCAGTATTCTGCACTCCATAATCTTGGTGGCTTTTGCTACTTCTAACACTGGTCAGATGTTATCAAATATTCTGATACCTACCCAAAACCATCACACACAGAGTCTTAACATTTTCCACATGTATCGGCAACTTCATGCGTTTAACAACTGGAACTGTTTCTTATTAAATGAACGTCAAGAATTGAACACGACATTCTGCTGAACATTCTTCTAGACTATAAATGGTTCATTTTTCCTGTTGTATCCAGCCAGGCTGCCCCTTTTATTCCCAGCAACACAAATGGGAGTTTTATCAGCCTGAAAGAATCTTTCTTCTAAATGAAGCCCAGTACTGTAATAACTTGAAAGGCATCTTTAGGCAGCGTAGTAAAAATGTTTGATTTGTAATTGCCTGCTGAACTCTTGCACAGTCTGTTGCCATATGGTACCCTCCCTTCTACTGGCAAACAATCTTTCCTTGTTCCTAACTTCTCAGCCTCCCTACCCCCTCCTTTTCTGGAGGGTATGGATAGGAAATCCGAAGGAGGAGTTTCTTCTGCTCTCAGTGTGTTCGCGGTGACATCATAGGTGGGCTGAACGTCTAAGTCGAGTGTGTGTTTGTTTAAAAAAAACTGTCCAAAAGTGATGTATATGGAATCTGGGTCAGCTGTAGCTGGTTAGTGCAATTCTGCATGTGAGAGTAAAAAACTACAGTTTCAAAAAACATTTCTTTCTCTCTTCTGGAATAATACATACTGGAACATTACTTTTCTCTCTCTCTCTTTTTTTTTTTTTTTTTTAATGATTAGTTAGCTCAGTTATCGTATGGAGAAACCCAATTCCTCAATACAGCTTGGATCTAACAGAGAAACACAAAAGCAGTTTTCAACTCCAACTACAGATTAACAATCCACAGCACCGGATAATATAGGAAGAAAAAGCAACTTGGCCTCTGGATTTTCCATCTACCACAGAAGCAAAAACAGCTGGAAGATTTTTTTTCTTGGTAAGTTTTAATGTTATTCTTACTTGCAAGTTTAATTTGGAGCTATTTGTTAATTCTACATACATCTCCTTCAATAAACAATTGTGAGGACACAGATTCCTCTCAGCTTGGGAAAAGTTTGACAACTAAAATATAAAACTCACTTTTGTGGCATTTGGTAGACTTTGGAAACTTGGAAAGAATTAAAAAGGACTCTGAATAACAGCAGAGACTAACTCATTCCAGTTGTAAGGATGAACTAGTTTCAGTTGTTTAGTTGTAAATCTTCTGCAGATTTTGTTATCTACAGCTACAGAAAATTAGTACTGCCAGACTCCTTGCTAAGCATGTAATTTGGGTATTGTGAACACATTAATATGAATTTCTGATCCTACCAGAAGGCAAAAGGCAAAAATCCTATTGATTTCAAGGAAGCTGGATTTCACCCAACACCAGAGCATAGACCCCGCATTACTAGAACTAGAAAATGGACACCTCAATAAAACCACTGTAAAAAGTCCCAAGTAAATCAATGCACATCTGTAAGTAGCAATCATTGTAAATCGTTTCAACTGAATTTTTATTTATGGTACTTCTGAGCAGTAGTAGTTGTCCGAGCTGTACAGCCAACCAAGAAACCCGAGCCATACATTGAGTCAGAATATAATGAAGTTTGTAGCACAAACAGTTGTGCAGCTGAAAAACCCAAAGCTATTGCTGCAGCAAGCACTGATCCTTCCCTTTAACAATCTGTGGAATGATGGGGAAGTTAACTGTACCTCAACTGAGCAGCAGTTTCTTTCTAAATAAAGGTTCATTTCATAAACATAAAATGCAACATAGAAGGCAACACTATATTAAGTGGAAAATAGAGGGGTTTGTTACAATTCTTCTTTGGGGGGAGGGAGGGGAAGTATGCAGTTGCAAGTCAGCAATTAAAACAAGAAGGTTGTTTACAAACAGGAGACAAAAGTACAGATAAAAAAAAACCCAAACAAAACAAAAAAAGAGTTGCTATTATGTTATTTTCTGCTTTTTGCCTTTCTTCATGCTGACTTGGAAATTAAAATACAGTAAATAATCCAGAACAATGGAAAAGAATTTAAGTTATGTATTTGCAATAACAGACTCTCAGAAATGTCTGACACATTACGAGAGAATGAAGAGGGTGATGCTAAAAGAGGCAGTGCTACAGAAAGCAAACTTAATTAAGATTTAGTAGCTATGGGAGGACAAAAAGTCTGAAGCAGTCTTGACAAACAAGAAAGATGGACCCTTTCCAAGTTCTTGAGCCTTTTTTCTTACTATCCATTTGTGCTTCTTTACACATTACAGAGAACATTCTAAACAACAACAAAAACCTCCATTTGAAGCCTACATCGTGTGCTTTGGACACCAGTTTCCATTCATTCATGATTAGCCAAGGTTTTGTTTTACACTGCTTAGAACAATTCCTAAATCTTTCACAGATGAGAACAGCTGAGTCAATAATTTTAAAGCAATAAACTGGCTACATGCAAGGGTTTAACTCTCTCTCCTTTGCTGTTTTCCAACGTTGAGAGTTCAGATTTGAAATGCTTATTTTAAAACAAATAACAGAATACTAATTTTAGGCTGTTGCCATCAGAATTATCTGAAGTAAAAAATAATGGAAAAAAAATATGTCATTTACAAGTTTAAGAGGAATTTACTTCAAAGAATGTAAATTCAGAACCTTTAAACTTTTGCCAGTAACTACGTGGCTTGATCAGGTCTAAATTACTGTTTTACTTAATTTGTTTTTCATAGCATGCCCTATTAGTCCAGTCCTTAACATTTATACACCAACAAATGAAGCAAAATTTCCTATAGCAAACATCACTAAATGCTTAATGTCCTCACTATCTGTTTTACAGAGAATTCTAGAGCCCCTAAATAACACATTTCCAAATGCAAAATGCACTGCTCTATTGTACCTGCCTGTTAAAATGGTTCAAACACACAGAATGGCTGCAAACAAATCTAAATGAACTCTCACATAAAATAAAACTCCACCAAAACCCCTAGAAATGTTATGATATTTTGCTGTGTCCAGAATATCTAGTATGAGAATACTTACAAATCACTTCCACTGAGAATTTCTAAGAATCTATCAGTTTTAAAAGTGATACATTTTCAATTACTACTTTCAGAACCCCTGAAGATTTTTATATTACCTTTTCTGAAAGGCATCAGATTCCCATTAGTCTCAGAGAAGCAGAATTATGTGATGCAATACATCATGTATCAGACTAACAAAAACCAAGAATGTATTATTCCTGGATCCCAGTCAATACAATTGAAAGTAATCCTGTTATTTCAGCAGAGGCAGTGACTTGCCGGAAAAGCACTTGTTTATATAGGGGAAAGAAACCTACTGAAGTACACAGACATATCAAAAAACCACATGAACATTTTTCTTATTATGAGCATTTTCTCTGCATCAGTATTACTTGTAATGTTATGGACCTAGATAAAAAAGATTTTAAAAATCCACAAAAATCTCCAATTATTCTGTGTAGAGATAAAGGAACATAGACAGTTGCTCTGATTTTAGCTGCTTAGACAAAGCATAACAGAAACTAAAATATGTGTAACATGAGCAACAGATCTTTCAGATTAACTGGTATCATGTTCAGAGGATCTTTATTCTTAGTGGTATAATTTACTTTCTCAAAAAACCCTGTTTCTCTTCCTGTTTTACATGTTCATAAACACATTGGTATTTATCATTTGACCATATTCTTTTAATAAATGTTCTGAACAAAGATGTGTACTGATACTGCACTTTCCATATAAAGGGAATCCTATATTCACATTTACCTGCAACACTTCCATTCCTTTCAGTCCTAACAATCTACACTGCCCAGGGAGAAGCAGCTTTCACCAGCTCTGAAAGAAGAGATTCTAATTTCTGTTGTGGGTCTTCAAATCCTACATCCTGCTGAACATGACAGTCACAGCAGTGCAATAAAGAACCAATAGATTGTCATGTAGAAAGTTAAAAATATGCCAAATATACAGCAGTTTCCATGTTTCTCATCCCTGCACCTATAATATTTCTAAGTGATATAGTATTTTGGAGGGTAACAGAGCTCATGTTATGGTAGTTTCTCAGTGAACATTAAAAATAGTAGTTACTAGTTTATTTTGCCCTTTTAAATTGGAATTTTGTTCCTTTAGACACTTCTAAGAAGTACAAAATCAAAGACTAATTTTGAAAACAAGGTGGTTTTTTTTCGCATGGGGATCAGTCTGGAAAGAGAAAGTAAGTGGAAGAAAAGGAATGGCATTAAATGTAAAATGGTATTGAAGCCCTATCCCCATCTCTGCGTATTTCTGACAAGATGATGATGAGGTTTGTGTTGCTATGAATAGCTGCACATACTCTCCTGCAGAAGCAATAAAACATCAGCATGCCAGAATGTACATAATGCAACTTCTACAGAAATCCAAGACCCAAAACTGGGTGACACAGAAATATGACAGAACCAAGTAAAGTCACAGTCTCTTCTAATTTTAAAAACATGACAGTTCATAAAGAGTTAAATAATGTATTTTTAATGCAATAGTATCTGTAATCACTAATTCCTTTGCTTATTTTCCAAGTTCTGCATTCATGTATTTCAGCAGCCCCACTCATGATGAGTGACTCCAGACTTGCAGGAGTGGTTTGAGACTGTGGTTCTGCCTAAACTGAGCTCCCTAAGCCTGAACCACTTTATCTCATAGCAGTTATGACACTACCTAAATATCTAAACCTGGGAACCTGTGACATAATATGCCCGATTAAAAAAAAAAAAAAATCCAGCTATTTCCCAGCTCTAATATTTGTCATGTTGAGGTCTTACATATTAGGCTATCATTCTGTGATAATTTGGATAAACAGTTTGTATTTTTTTAAGCTGCTTGCCCAGAACACCAGGAAATTTCTCAAACAGTATTTTAATTTCCTTCCAAGCTGATGAAAACTCCAGGTAAATATGTTACTCAGAACCTATTCTTGTAAAACAAGTTAGGCATTAAGCTGCTCAAACATGCCAAGCAACATCGTAAGGCATTTAATGTTTTCAACATCAGAAATTCCATGTATTCTCCCTCCCAGGTAGATTCTCAGACATCCCTGGTTATCTGAATGTCCCTAATACAAGACATTTGTATTATTTCAGTGTTCTAGAGCATAATCTTATGCAGCTGTTCCATTTGGTTGTGCTATATTAGATCATTTCATTCATTTTATGGGCTGACAGCACACATATAGACACGGGACTTCTAACACAGAAGTGTTAAAAATTCAAAATGAACACAGTATTAAAAGAAATGTGGAAAGCAGACTGCAGCAGAATGCATGGTCAGGAAGTGGGCAGCATGCAAAATGTTTTGGTTTGAAAAATTCATTTAAGTTTTAATGTATTTTCATGGGAAAAATGTGCTGTTTTGGGGAAAGCCCCCAGCCACTCATTATTTAAGTAACTGTATAGTGTCTTTAAAAACTACCAAGAACTAAAATGCTATTCACCTTTTTCGGCTATGAAGCAGCTATTATATACTGTGAAAATAGTCAAGTGGACTTGTACTATGGCTTCATCCTTGACTATATGCTATGAAGTCACTTTCCCTTCATTTGAAAATATTGAACATAAAAGTATTGCAAAATCATTTAGGAGATGTGAAGAGGTTTCCAACTTCAAACAATTATTCAGCTCATCCTTGTCAAGTTAAAAACCACACACAGACCTGCTTCCCATGCGCTCACTGTGATTCATGTGAAAATATAACTGAATGAACTTCCAACTCTGAGTGCTGCTCAAATGATTAATATTTTAAATGTCTGAAATTACTAAAGCAAAATACACAATTAATTCTGGAGAAACGTGACACTTTTCCCTACTTTTTTTTTTTTTTTCCTTTAAACAGAAGTTACACTTTCAGCAGAGAAATATTAACAAAACTTTTAACCAAGCTCTGTCTTTGAGAAAAATATTTACTAGTAGACACCAAGATACTTATTACTACATGCTACCAGTAAGACATACAGAAATAAGTGTTTTAATATAAACTTTCACATATTCCATCCATTTATGTATGGTAAGAAATGATTTTCAGTAAGTGTTAAAAGCGTTTTCCTCCCCTCCCAGAAGTAGGGCTTGTCATACAACTGTCAGCCAAATAAAAAGCTATTTTTTTAGGCAACAACACAACATTTGATGAAGATTCCTCAATGTAATTGCTGACTGGATGTACAGCATGGTCTGAAGTTTGTAACCACTGCTCTTAGTGAAGCCAAAAAAGGAAGACTTAATATGTTTACTCTGAGGTTGAACAGACCTAATTTGTAACAATATTAAAGCCAGCAACAGAACTGGGAGAAGTGTCCTGACATGCAAGTAACCTTATCATTTTTAAATGTGAATGGAAAGGAAGCAGCAGAGGTCTGCTTCTCCTTCAGGGTGACTGTTTCAAGATTGCCAAATGCACTTAAACTTGAACTTGGCAGGAACAGCATGAAAATGAACTTTCTCTGGTTTTACTTTATTCCTCTTTGTAACTATACAAAGGTCACTGTACAAGGGCTTGTACAACCACTAATAGTAGTCTGTAAAGGA
Organism: Megaceryle maxima; assembly: GCA_024605025.1. NCBI lineage: Eukaryota > Metazoa > Chordata > Aves > Coraciiformes > Cerylidae > Megaceryle > Megaceryle maxima. The sequence goes on from JANHGN010021067.1 coordinate 43,011, forward strand.
AAGTCAGTTCAACAGATGAGATAAAAAGAGTGATCTGCTTGACAAAGCAAATAAACCAAGAAGAAATTAGGGGGTTTTACTGATTTAAGTGATACCCTTCTATATGATCTCAATTATTTAAAAAATAAAGTTATAAAACAGATCTCTCAAAACAGTCCTGGATAATTATCACTGCATTTAAATTCTTTACACCAAGTTAAAAGAAATACATAATTTCCTTTGAAAGGCGAATTAAATACTTTAATATGGTATTTATAGGGGTTACACATCTGATACTTCAGTGTTATTTGGATGAAAACATTCTCAAACATACAAAAATAGGACGACAATTTTAAACATTCATCTCAAAAGGCAACTAAATAGGGACACACAGGCAGAACAAGCAGCATTACAGGCTTCCCTTATAAATTTAAAGTTACTTAATGTGTTATTTTCAATATTTAAGACAACTATCTTACCCTAATCTCCCACTTAACACTACTGTCCAAAAATAGCATTAGATACATATGTATTTTCAAGCCTACTATATCTGTGTATATATAAATTTGGAAAATGTGTGTATATATAATAGGTATGTACATAGATTTAATAAATTATGCATCTATAGATACAAAGCTAAAGGAGGACTAGCAAGGCTTACATAATCCAAAACTGATATATTTTTTTTTAAATTACTATCACACTGTCTCCCTACTTCCCTTCCACAAAGATATTCTTCAAGCACTCTGTATGTTCTATAATCTTGTGCATTTAATTGTAGTGAGTACAGATCTAAGCAGTCACATTTATAATGAAAGCATAATGTGTAATATAAGCAAAACACTGTTGCTGAAAATTTATCCATTGCAACAACTTCATCATTAAATCCAGTATATAAATTTTAGGGTTTTCTGCTTAAAATAGAATGCTGTTTTTTGAAACTAATGTAATGGAATCCTACTCTGAGTAATAGATTCCAAAGACTTGTCTGCATACACGTAAGCACGGCAAACCCATCAGGTTAGGCAGTTTAAGCAGTACAGGAGCCTCAGTTATAGCTCTAATTTAATGATTTTTTCTGTTATCTGTTCAACAGTCTCTTCTGACAGTCATCATACTTGCTTTAAAATGAAGATATTTAAATGGACTTTGGGTGTACTGTTGTTCCTGCTGTTGTCTATTGGGCGCTGTACAGAACAGTCTGCACCGAACAAAACATCCCAGCGGAGGCACCCTCGTTCAGCAGATGGTGGAGAGGAAGGGAAGAAATGTGGTTACACATTCTTGGTCCCAGAACAAAAAATCACAGGGCCTATTTGCGTGAATACTAATGGACCAGGTACTGGTAACAGAAAAGATGAAGTCACAAGAATGGATATAGAGAACTTGAAGGATGTGCTGTCCAAGCAAAAGCGGGAGATTGACATTTTGCAATTGGTAGTCGATGTGGATGGAAATATTGTGAATGAAGTAAAGTTACTGAGGAAAGAAAGTCGTAACATGAACTCTCGGGTCACCCAACTCTATATGCAACTCCTGCATGAAATAATTCGAAAGCGTGATAACTCACTTGAGCTTTCCCAACTGGAAAACAAAGTCCTTAATGTTACAACAGAAATGTTGAAGATGGCAACAAAATACAAGGAGCTTGAAGTAAAATATGCAGCATTAACTGATCTTGTAAATAATCAGTCTGTGACTATCTCACTGCTGGAAGAGCAGTGCTTGAGAATCTTTTCACGACAGGACACCCATGGGTCTCCACCTCTTGTTCAAGTTGTGCCACAGCACATTCCTAACAGCCAGCCATACACGCCTGTCCTTCTGGGAGGCAACGAGATACAGCGAGACCCAGGTTACCCAAGAGACAGAGATGTAAGGCCACCACCTGACCCAGCTACTTCACCTACAAAGAGTCCTTTCAGAGTACCACCGCTGGCTTTAATTAATGAGGGTGAGTTACCTATCACTATTTATCTAACCTGAGATTTCTGTTTTCTCTGTCCCAGTCACAGAAACAGAATGAAGAATTTAAAGCATCTGGTACAGCTAGTCCTTGCTCCTGATTCCGATTTTCTACCTCCCTCCAAAGCTTTACTTTGCCAAATAGTCTAATTCTTAAGCTATAGCAGGATAAGAAGAATTTGTTGAGATAGCTGACAGTAATCCAAATCTAAAGCATTTATGTCATTGAGTCAAAAAGTACTGGGGCTTCTGTCTCCAGATGGGTTTGAGTTATGGGAATGAAAATTCATTATTAGTATAAAGCCCTGTTTCTTTGAAGATGCCTACTAGCTACATGTTACAGTAACCAGCAGAGGTGAATAAGAGAAGGTAATTCATCTTAAAATTCCTTCATTATTTAAGTAGTTGCCTTTATACTTACATATATACATTTGCCAGAAGTTAACCCCTAGAGAAGAGTTTTACTCCTCCTAGTCTGAGCTGTTTTAATGTGAACACCTAAATCCACCCCCCATGGTCATGCAGTAAGTCTCTGGCTGAAATATTCAATAGAGCAAGCTAAATTTGAAAGGATAATGGAATCAAGGCTGGATCCAATTAGATGCACTCAGCTTTGAAAATTAAAAATTATTAATTTAATTCACGGTAATTTGGTATCAGTAGGGGATGGCAAGTTAAACTAATACCATAAATATTATGAACATACATTCAAGAGACTGTATCACATCTTCATGTGTTACATTGTTCAGGTCATTATATGAATTTATCACTACAAACAGAATTAGTGACAAGACCTCTGAGCTGCCCTGATTTCCATCATGATGATCAACTTATTAAAATTTTGACAAAATTATGATGAAAAAAGGATTTGGGAAAAAAACCAAGTTTTTCCTCAGATATATATTCAAGCACTTGTTCTTGGCTCTTGTTTGCTTGCACAGCAAAAGGGTTGGTTGAGGTGGTATTTTTGTGTTTGGGTTGGGTTTGGTTTTTTTTTTTTTTTCTTTCAAATTGCCTTTAGTCACAGTTGGAAGTTCAACTTGATTCCTAAAATGAAAATAAAACATTTATTTGTGACTGTTCTACAGCACTACAAGCAACTAGCTGCTGATGGAAAGAACAAACACATTTTTCGGGGTCTGCAGGAAATTCAGGCACAAGCCCAAGTAAAATGCCAGATGTCCTGAGAATTTAAATCACACATCATGATACAAAGGAAACAGCTAATATAAAAGCATTATGTTAATGTCTGGTCAGACAGTAAAAGTATAATTCTAAAAAAATAGCAACTTCCTGTTCCCCAGCAAATCCATGCTTCAAGTTTTTGTTAGAAATGCATCTTTTTCTCTCTCAACATATGCCTGCTATACATATAAAATGAAGCAACAGCACTAAATATTTTCATCAAAATTATCTACCATGGCTTTTCACCTAAAAGTTCAGCGTTTGAATCCATTTCTGCAAGGGAACACAAAGAAATCTTAGGAAATTTATTTTAACATTATCCAGCTTCCTTTGTTTAATACTAGATACTTGAGTTCAGAGTTTAAGTGTTTCTTGCTATGTCTTGGGAAAATGAGGGTTGAGAATTGCTAGAGCTGGTAAAGCATCAATCATCAAAACCAAAATTTCTACTCTGCAACACAATGCCCAGTAATTATCTCTGATTTTCTAAGGTAAGGATACTTAACGGTGCACAGAGCTAGAATTGTCTGTGTCATAGAAAAATGTACTTTCCAGTTAAAAGATGATGACTGTTTATAATGTATAAAGATACCAAGGAAGACCAATGAAAACCAAACAGTGCCACTTAGAAATAGGACTGTCAAAGACTTTGTTATAACAGAATAAACAACTGAACAACCAAGCAGGAGCTTTCTCCTCCCAGATCTGATGAAACTGTCCCTAACAAATACTTGCACACAACAGAAGTTTACAGAAAGCTCAACATGTGTCTTAATATTTTGGTTGTAGAGTAAAACTGAAAACAGATGAGGAATAGAAGTATGAGATCATATTTTCTGAAGAGTATTTTGGTTAATTTTAGACCATTAAAATTGCTCTAAAAATTGAGAAATAATAAAGTTCCTGTGAATTATGGTTTTCACAACTATCTTAATCCTTTGAATGACTAGTGTCCCTAAATTTTCCTGCCACTACGTTGCAAAGAGTAGATTTGAGTAATTTGAAAGTTACACACACACCTCACTCTGCTGCTAATACCTGTCAGTTAACAACCTAACTTAAAAAAAAAGCCACACAAAAAAATCCTACAAAACCAATCAACAACAAAAAAGCAAACCCAAACAAGTAAATTCCCAAATTTATTTCAGACTTTTCCTCTACTATTGCCCCCAAAATCCTCCATATGAAGCTTACAGAAGCTATGCTTGTGTATCATCCACTCAACATTTGGCATCTTTAAATAGGATTCAGCCATCACTTTGATGCAATATTTCAAGTTAGAAGCTGACTACTTACATTCTCTACGACATTTAATTTACAGTAGAATATGAACAATTCTGTGATGTATGATCTATACGAAATCATACATCCAAGTCACAATTTTAGAAGTGAAATACTTAACAGATCATCTTCTCAGAGTATTTCTAATAACTGCCTCAGCAACTTCAGGGTACACAGACTGTTACAAAGACAAAGATATGCATGAGATACTTACTCCTTACAGAGATAACAAGATTTGAAACAAAATAATTATTCTTTTTCCATTGTCCAGAGCCTCCACTCACACATCTGCACTGTGGAGAACCTTACACTGTTTCACAAATCTCAGCATTTCCACTGAACAAGAAATGGATCAGTTCTTAAAATAATTACATGTAACAATGAATTTACTTATTGAGATTCGAGGCTATACACCAAAGTTGCAGGATTTGTTGGATTTCCTTACACTAAGAGCAGAAGTCTGTTACGTCTGTGACAACATTAAGATAAGTACATGGACAAATCTGAGCATCCAAAAGCAGCCAAGTTGCATTCTGTGACCTTAACACAAGCTGAATTTTTAGAAGTGATCAAAGTGTATTATAAAAATAAACTAGTACAATTCTGTCTGCCTTGAAAACTACTCAAAATCACTTCAAATTTCTGCTTTGGTCTCTCATGGAAAAATAAGTCTCAATTCCTCCTCCAGTAGAAATCACAAGAAATAATATGCAGCAGATCTGAGCTGTTCTTAATATTCAATCAACGTGACAAAGAAGTACTACTTGTCGATTTACACCTTTTCTAATGCAGTAATTGCTTTACAGTAACACTAATAGAACAACCTCACTGTTCCGTTATACAGTACCCTCATGTACTTTAGACAGTTCAAGGAAAGCGAATGGGGCCCATCCTAGACCAGGAAATTATCTGTCCACTGGACAAACTTTGCAATGTGCACAATCTGTGTGGAAATTTTAATTGTGAACAAGAGAAAAAGCACTGATATACCCAAGCTACAGTACTTCTTTCCTAAGTTACTAATGTATGCATTGCAAGAATGACAGAAACATCACCAGTTACTGAGTAGTATTTGATACAGCTGTACTTAGAACCACAGCTCAATGTCTCCAGCATTCTTGGTAGTGCTGTCACAGCCCGAAGCTCCAAGTAGTCACCTGCATTAGAAACACAAGCTTTTTGCACTTTAATTAATATGAAATGCTTTATGTATTTCTTGGTAATTGCACATGTATCCAACTGGCAACTATTACTGTAAAAATTAAAAAAAGTGTGACATCCAATTTGCTTTTGTCATGCAACCTTAATTTGCAATGAAGGTCACTTTCGCTCAACATTTAAGGCATCCACCACTAACTAGCCATCAGAACACATCTTGCTTTTCATTAGTAAACAACCAGTCTCTCTAAATCAAATGATATATGTACATAAATCCTTTCCTAAAAAAATAGAAAATAAAAATATTATCAAAAATTGAAAGTCAAACTAGGCAGTTTTCAGAGATAAGTAAGCTGCATACTTCTTAGAGAACATCCAGATGCTCTTCTGAAAGTATTTGTAAAACCACTATTCATATGGCCTAAAATAGAGCTTCAAGCAGCACTGTCAACAGCAACAGCATTTTTGTAGAATCACAGCCCTGAAAAAAAAGTATCTGAGCCCTTTTAGCTGCTCAAAAGTCCTTCTCCATTGCTTGCACATTTTCTTCATCACTATCCATCCATCTAGATCTATCACACCAGCATGACACAGGAAACTCAAAGATTCCTATCCACAGTTAACAGGCCGAGCCCAGAACTGGGTAAGTCGACAAAAGCAAAAACGTTATGCAGTCTAAGAACACTCTTTCACTGAATTCCACTAAGTATTTCTCACAGCAGCTGAACTATTTATGTATTTAAGGGGGTTCTTTGAGTATCATTTCAAAATTTACCAGTTTCAAATGGGTGCACTAGGAGAAAGCGGTAAGTTGACATCTATCATTTGTAAAATTAGTACTGGAGAAAATAGTTAATGAAAATGAAAAAGCAGTTCTTGAATATCCAGAGTCATGAGTATAAATCTCTGAGAAAGTAGACCAAGTTAAAAATTGGGTGTTGGTAATTAAAGTATAGTATTTATTTAGCAGAATGAAGGTTTTGTTTAAATATATATAGGATATTTATATATACAGAATTAATCTAAGACAGTAACTTTTTACACTGTTTTCCTCAGTAGTTTTATGTTAATTGAATTACTGACTTTCCACTAGCATTACAATATTCCCAAACAATGCACACTGCATAGCCAAGCTCAAATGCTTACAGGACTTCTTTTCAAAAAGGTCCATTCAAAGACTGCCAACAAGCCAAGGAAGCTGGGCATTCCAACAGTGGGATTTATATGATCAAACCTGAAAACAGCAATGAGCCGATGCAGCTATGGTGTGAGAACAGCCTGGACCCTGGAGGATGGGCAGTTATTCAGAAGAGGACAGATGGATCTGTCAACTTTTTCAGGAACTGGGACAGTTACAAGGTAAATTCTGGAATGCAGAAAATCAGCCACTTGATTTCATTGTGGCAGTGACATTATCTATCGCAACTGAGATGGTGCCAATACTGCCAGTGCAATTCTTCTTGCAAATGATAAACACTGAGGAGCTGGAAATAGATACCTGCTTAAGTTAGATAGTGAAATTAATCTTAACAAAGATTAATTAACATTAAACAAAGATTAATGAAAAAAGAACCATCACCCCTCAGAGGCAAACATATTTCAATAGCAATGTCCCATTTCACTCAATACATTACTTAACTTCGTATGAACTAACGGAATAGCCTGGATTTGTAACGCACAACACAACTGGGGAGACACATGTTGTTCTTGACAGTGACTGGGAAGTCAGTTATTACAAAGACCCAAGTAAACACGTGATTTTTATTAACACACTGAGCTACAGTAAGTACTTGAAAAGCTTAATTGTCTCCCTTATGAATATGCAATCTCAGCCAGTGGAATTACTCATTTAAGCACTTGAATAGATTTGCAGGATCAGAGCCTCAACTTAAAAACATACCTAATAATGAATCAAAGCAAGTTAATTTTTCCCTTTAAAATTAGGTTAGAAATCTGAAGATGTAGGGATGCTGAAGGGAAACACATTCTTGTGTCTTATGTGATCTTATGCAATAGCAAGCATAATGCCTGAGATGACAACACAGGCTGCTTTGGAGTAATTAGATGCCAGACAGGAAATCTGAAGATTTATTTGATTGGGTGTTTAAAATAATAATAATCATGATGTTCTGATTTCACACATATAGGATACATTTTTTCTCTGTGATGCTGTGCTGACTTCATATGGATCTACAATTGCCACATTCATGGTACCTGAAGAACTGAGCCACATTTATCTCAATCAGGAATATAGTGTCACATAGACAAAGGAAATGACAAAAAAACCCCAAACCAACACACCAACCCAAACAACCAACCACACACAAAACAACCCAAACACCCCACCCCCAAAAAACAAACCACAAACACACAGGAAAAAAGACAATAAAAAAACCCCACAGCAACAAAACAAACAACAGATCAGAGCAAACCACCACATAACAAACCAAAACACAAAACTATGGGGGTTGAACTTTTTGCATTCATTTAATTTAATGACTCAAATGATAATTGATAATACCTAGTTATTCAAATTCTTTACTTCACAGAAAAGTAGGTGGTTGGTTTTTTAATTGGTTTTTAAGTAGGTGGTTGGTTTTTAATATTATAAGGCAGTTAATGAAGTGTCTTAAAGTAATCATAAACATTTTGAATGCAAAACAAAGAAAAGGTAGAAGCATGTGTAACTGGTGTCCAATAATGTCTCCAGTGTGGGCAAATTTGCCCCCTGGAGATTTCTCATCAAATTGCAGTGGCTAAAGATGGTTGGTATTCCTGTTATGTAACTTCTTGTACTTGAAGATGCACCTCTGCAACTGGCTTTAAACTAAACACCCACACCATGGACAACAGAGATGTCTCTCATGCCCATGTTTCTACTTCTTTCCCAACCTGTGGGTGCTTGCACAGCCATAATGCTGACACAAGGGAAGCACTGCAAGTGTGGCCATGAGCCAGGAGAAAAGCATCGCTACCATTTTTGGCAGAAGCATGATGCTAGATCAATTTTAGCCACTTGTAAGAGTGCTGCTTGAGTTAGGAGCTAAGCTGTTTATCTAGACTGGAGAGAGACTACCCCAGAAAGTGACTTGAAGCAGGAAATCAGCTACGTTCTACATATTCAATGGCCTGAGGAGGAGGGTAGGAACACCTCGAAAACTAGTAACTAAGAGATAGCTATGGTGGGTGATGTAACTACCTTCGCTGCAACACCAAACATTAACAACACAGGTTTACACAGAGACAGGAGATATCAGTCCACAGCTACCATACTGGTAATCTGAGATTTAAAAGGAAAGACATCTTTCTATTTAATTTCTAATAAATCTAGTAAATAGCACAGATGAATTATGTGATTAAATTTACAGCAAAAACCCACGCACACAAAGCTAGCTGCATTAAAAAGGCAACAAAATGTTATTTATCTTGAACACTGAGACTGTTGATCCATAAATACCTTTTCCAATGGGGAAATATAACCCCTTAAATTTCACTATTCATACATTCTTACAGATTCTCATAGCTTTGTCAAGAAATGCATTGTTTCAGTTTCTCTATTCTCTCTATATATCTTAAAAAGAGGCCAGCACAGAAAACAGATAGCTTTGCCACCTTTACTGATTCTGATAGTACCTCATATGGCCAGCAGTCCGGCTGAGTAAGTGCAAAGTGCAGCAAAATAAAGCCTGTAAACGCATGGGTTGAGCTGTCACTTGGAAGCTTTCAGTACCCAAATTCCCCTGGGTTCTAATACTGATGACAAAAAGCATTTTGACAAACAAGAAAAACTAAGCCAACATCACCTTCTGATTGTCTTTTGTACAGAAAGGATTTGGAAACATTGACGGAGAGTACTGGCTGGGACTGGAAAATATTTACATGCTTACCAATCAGGATAATTACAGACTACTGATTGAGTTAGAGGACTGGAGCAATAAGAAAGTCTATGCAGAATACAGCAGCTTCCGTCTGGAGCCTGAAAGTGAATTCTACCGGCTACGCTTAGGAACATACCAAGGAAATGCAGGCGACTCCATGATATGGCATAACGGAAAGCAATTCACAACACTGGACCGGGACAGGGATATGTATTCTGGTAAGGAAACTAGCATGTATGGGAAAAGGGAATACAGTAGATTCTGTTAGTGATACCACCTTTAAAAAAAAAAAAAAAAAAAAAAAAAAAGAAGATAGTACAAAAAAGTATGAAAATTCTGATAAAAACTGTTAAAGATGCTTTAAATCAAGAATGATAAAAATCCCGTTGACAGGACCCCCTTCAAGTCCCTGCACCATTCAGAAATGCACATTCTTTTACCCTCATTTGCAGGTATATCTGAGCAAGCTTTTCATCTAGCTCAAGGACATCCTTACTACTTGCATGTGACTCTGCAGTTAGAATACCTGTCCAGGTGATCTCTCAGAGTTAGCACTGTGGCCACGTAACAATAGTCACCATGAACTAAAGCCTCTGAAGAGCTTGAAACAAACTGCAATTGTGCACAGGCTTAGTTAAGTAACGGTACCTGAGAAACTGGCTAATCATTTTGCTTTTTTCTCCTTCAAGAACATGTGTGGGTTTTGTTCATTTCCATGCTCTTCCTCCAGCTTTGCCCTTAAAGCCTCAGCAGTAAAAGAAAGCTTGAGGAGTGTGATACTTCAACTGCTTTTCCCCATCTGTCACTAACCATAGAGCTATACAAATCTTGCAAACTCTTAAACAAACCTGTAACACTAAATACAGAAGTTACAAGCAACTTTCTGAACTGTGGCTTTGCATGCTGCTTGGAACTGTATCAACTCACATTGCTTCCATGGAGGTATTTCTAAACAGTGCATAATCTGAGTTCCTTGGATGTTATCTGCCTGAGAAGCACTGCTGGTAGCCTGAGAGGAGTTATCTCCTGAGTTTTCAGCTGTCACAATTAATACTGTATCAATAACCCTCCCTCCAGGCAATGGTTGCTGTTAGAACAGAATTTAGAGCATAGGTCGAAGCAGCAATTGATATGATCACAACAGTTTGAGGTTCCCTCTAAGAATAAAGCAGAATATGAAAACATTTGCTTATCTCTATTTTGCCTCTTTAATGTTGAAGTTCACCCTTATTTTTCTGTTCCACAGGAAACTGTGCTCATTTTCACAAAGGTGGCTGGTGGTACAACGCATGTGCCCACTCCAACCTTAACGGGGTGTGGTACAGAGGAGGCCACTACAGGAGCAAATATCAGGATGGAATATTTTGGGCTGAGTACCGGGGAGGTTCCTACTCCTTGAAAGCAGTTCAAATGATGATCAGACCTATAGACTGAGGAAGAAAATTCCACAGTGCTCAAGTGATCGTGTATAAACTAAGCGCTTGAGTTCCAGAAAAAAAATACAATTTTACTTTTTAATCATTGTTTTGCACAATCTGCCCCTACAAAAAGCAGGTCTACAGTTTTCCTGTCCTTTCCCCCCCCCCCCCCCCCCCCCCCCCCCCACCCCCCCCACTCTTCTCCCTCCCTCATTTTCATCTAAACTATCTGTGGTTTTCTAGATTTCTTTCCGACACATA
>JANHGN010021067.1:54145-84364 GCA_024605025.1 Megaceryle maxima
TTGTTTTTTTTTAAATTTTTTTTTCCCACCTCTCCCCCCCCCAAAGCGGTCTCACCTTTTCTCTGCTCCTCCCCCCCCCCCCCCCCCCCCGTTGTCTTCCCCTCTCCTTTTTTTAGAAACATTTCTACTGTGACAGATGGTGGTTTTTTTAAACACACATTCACAAAAAGCAGATGTTTGTGCTTGCAAAGCATATTTATCTTTGTTCAAGTCCAACATACTTTATGTAAACAGTCATTAAAGCTGGTAAAAAAATTCCAGATATATGACAAGATATAAGCTTTTTTTTCACTTAAAAAGCTTATGCTTTTTCAGGTTAGCTCAACCCTTAAATGTAAATATGTGAAAAGACATTGTCTTGCTTTAATGTGAAAATTGATTAGTTATTTAACAATTTATTTAAAAATGTTGGTATTACTTTCAATGAAAATCTGACTTCACATTAGTTAGAGATTAACTCCAAGAAGCTACACAAAAAAGAAGACATTCTAGCTTTGCCAGCAGAAAGAGATTTTTGCAACAAATAACTATTTCAAAGTGAAGTGGTGAATTCAACATAGAATAGAAAATTTCTTAGTAGTGTAGGGAATTCCTTAAGATCTGTGTATCGTACCTTCTGTAAAACACTTAGGCAAAAGGTTACTAAGGTAAGAAAATTAATTGTATGAAATTATTCATAAAATTAAGACAACCAAATTGCTCAGTACTTTTCTCCTTTCAACCTCTGTATTCAAAAGTCCTACTTAAAAATATTTCTTGATACTTTGAACTTAAATAGCAAAAGGAAAAATCCTGATATTAAAATCATGATTTGACACTTGGAGACCCCTCCCTGGTTTCAGTTAGGAGTGATGAGGTCTGACCAAGTGTTCACACATGCTAATTTAGAGAAGAATCAAGTCTCAACACAGCTTTCTGCTGACAGAGTAAAACAAAAATTAGAAATCAGCTCTGAGTGTATTCTCCCTGCCACCCCAAACTTGGACGGCTCATGACATACACATTTCCCTTCCTCTATATGTATATAACTTTGATACTGTCTACATAAAATTTTCTACCATCTAGATATCAGATTTCCATTGGAATTAATATGCAATTTAAGAAATTAATTAGAAACATACTTCTCCAACCTTTAACAAAAGCCATACATCATACTGCATCAAAATAAGATACTTCCAAGATCAGAAACAACAAGATGTCCGCTTTAGGAATCAGTCTCCGAAACTGAAGCCTTCTTTCTAGTATATAAAATTATGTAATCATCATAGTTAGACAGCTTTCCTAATTTAATTTGATAACACATAAAAACTAAATATGGTGTTCTGAACTGTAACCAATGTATTTGTTTGGCACCTCACATGTGCCTTCAGGATTTTAAGAAACTTTGCCCCCTTGCTTAACATAAGAAACCCTAATAGCTAAAAGAATAATCTAATGTTAGTGTTATGTTAAATTATTTGATACCAATTGCTATGCAAAAACTCATTTGTAATTCAGAGGAGAGAAAATAGCATTCTGCCTTCAAAACATATTCTCTGAAGTAGATAAAGCTTCATTGATAATATATGGCTGCAAGGGTTGTAGGTAAATCTTCGGTCAGAGATCAAAGCCAACAAGTTTCAACAATATTTAATTGGGGCTGGCAGGGGTGGGTGGATGGGTAATCAGTCCCAGCATATTTCATTCCCAAATTCCAAGAATTTTAACTGACTTTAACTTAATGTTAAAATGTTTAAGATTATTATTCTGAAATTGTTCATCATATAAGGAATATTTGTTTGTTACAAATATCATACAGACCTCATTGACTGAGTGTTCTGTTAAATGCTTTTTAACTGCAAATGCTTAAAATTCAGACTATCTATTGGTTTTTTTTCTATGGTAGCTGGATAGAAGAGCAGTTCAGGTAAATATAAAAGCTGAAAATGCCTCCAAATGTTCTTTTAATGAACACTTCTGACAGCTTTAGTTCATTCAACCAACATATTTCCGCTCCTTAGAAGAGATCTTATTTTACCACAAGAATCTCTTGCCTTTTACAAAAACAGTGTTTGTTTATTCAGTGCAGTCAGTGAAAGGTGTACTTTTCAGAAACCCCTAAGCAAAATTAGCTTTCAGCCTTTAAATTAAATCTTTATATATTAGACATCTAAAAACTGAGTCTGTCTCAATTTAAAGCTGCAAGATGACATTAACTAAACATCACAAAATATACCCAGAAAGTTCAGACTGTACAAATACTGTGCTCTGAAAGGAGAGACTTAAATTAAGTCGCTGATTTAAGATTACAAGGAGGGAAAGCACAGCATCTCTTTTTCAGGTTGGTTCATATTCCATACAATAATTCACTACTTTCAAATGCTGGTAATTCTATCAGTTCTTAACTTCTGGGCTGAATTTCCTAATCAGGGTAAATGACTTAGTAAGTGCCATGTTTTATCTCACACTTTTTTCCAGAAGAGGCTGTAGCATCTCTCAAATGTATTGCACTGGATATTCAGAACCAGCCTGTCTATCAAGCATGCAGCTTTCACCATTCTGATACTATCATTCCAAATTTAACCAAGGAAACCTTGGAAAAGTTTAACCCATACTAAATGTGAAACACGGGTTTCACGTACAGTTCCAAAATCTATTGCAAACATTATCACTGAAGTATTTGAATATTCATCAGATGAATACTTCAATAACCTGTTTTCAGCTTTTCTGTTTCTGGATATAATTCCTGAAAGACAGCTATAAGAAAATCTTTCCCAAGGTAGTACTGCTTAGTTAAATAAAAATCTTACTTCTCAAGATATGGCTTTATTGTTTCATTGTGCAATGTCAAATTTTTTTGAGGTGAAATACAACATCACACACACACAACTCCCACTTGATTTGGCTACTTTAGCTGGCTGGGTGTTGCAACAGCGATGATGTATCCCACATTACATAACAAGGACCTTAACGCTGAATGTTTTTATTGGTGTTGCACTGCTCTTAGCACTGACATTTAAGTTACAAAGTCCACAAAGACATGATGATGTGCTGCTCCCACTTGCATTTCTGGAGCTCAGGAATCACATCACACTTAATGCTGCAAGGAACTAAACAATATTTTCGTATTTCCCATCCTAGTTAAATGTGAAAGGACTTCTCTATCTTATACACAGTGAGAGAGCTGTGGTAGTAAGAAAACAGTATGTACTTCTGCACCTCCGATCCCCTTGCAGAGACTGCACAAGAAAAACATTTAAGCTTTATCTTATAATGCTGAGACAGTCATGAAAAAAATCTCCACACCCACATTCAGTATTTCATTGCATAAGAGTAAACGTAATAACCTCTGAAGGGTAAAACATTCATCCTTGAAATCACAGCTGAAATTCCTTTATATGCTCCCTTTCCCTGTGACCTTCCAAACAGGGTCATAAACAACCAGAGACAATCTCTCTCTGGAGGGGATTTGCAATGGCAAATGTAACTGTGTGGCAATGCTTGATTCTCTGCACTCATCTAAAGAGCTCCCACCCCTTCTTTTACCATGAGAGGACATGGACCATATGATGAATCCCCCTCCCCAGCACATGCCACGATCACAATTTCAACCTGCAGACTTCTAGGTAGACTCTGCTACACATTTTAAACCAGGAGCAGCACTGCTGCCCTACATGATTTTATACCAGAACAGCAGGAGAAAATCTTTTCAGGAATTACAGCCTATAGCTTATAACCTTAAAATATGAAGTAAAAGAAGCAGTTTAAATTACTTCTGCTCCAAACAACTCACATTAGTAAAAAATGCCTTGGGAAGGAAATTTTAGAAATAATATCCCTGCAAATCTATTCAGGTCTTACTGGAAATTAAAAGTATGATCAAATGAGAAAAATTGGACTCAACAACCAATCTTCCAAGATAGATCCAGATTTATCACAACTATAGTTTCAAGGCATTTTTTTTCTTTTTGTCAATTGTTTAAAGCTTATAAAATTAATTTTAGAGGGAGTGCACCAGTGGGCATTTGCTTTTGCTCGGGAGAATTAGAAAAGGCTTAAGGACATTCTTCATTGTCATTAGTAAGAACTGATACTGTATGAAACCAGGTCACAACACAGTCTTTAAACTAGAGCAGGTCACAGCAAAGAGCATTTCTTTCTAAGTAGAAAAGAAATAAACATTTCACTCCAACAAACTGTCAAGTCCAAAGCTTATTCTAATGCAAATGTCAGATAAAATGATGCTAATGTATTGAGGAAAACATCTGTAACTGAACTTCAAACATTGCTTTGCAACATTTCACTTTTTTTTTTTTTTTTTTTTTAATACACACTTGCACTGTTTTTAAAGTGTCAGAAAAATACACCAAAGCATGAAGATTTCTGCACAGAGCGGTAAGTATCAGAAGATCATAATGGCAAGGGTCAGAGAATCACGAGAATTAAAAAAAATAAAAATAAAAATCTAACAGCAGGCTGGCTGGGGACTTTTATAATCAGCAATAAAACATTTTGAATCTAGCTTCACATTACAAAAGTCATGGCATTTAGGTAAGAAATAATCTAGAAAGCTAGAAACTGCATTTCAGAACAACATGCAGCGCAATTTTGCAAAGGCAGAATATATGCATTTTACAGGCATCATTCTAGATTCCAACCTCAATGATGGCATTGTCACTCATCACAAGCTATGAAGCAACTGAAATAATATTGCGATTGGACACACAGATCACAGCATAAAGACGACTGTCAAATTATTAATCTTGAAAAAAGCTAAAAGCCCATCTGAGCAAAGGAAGTATCAAACTTCAGGAACAAAGAGTTTAATAAGCCTTAGTGACCACAGGAGGTCATCTCGACTTTAGGTGTAAGAGCAACTCATATCTGCAAAAATATAAACTATTTTTTCTTGGAAAGGAAAAAAAACTGGAAAACATTCCCTTAAATTTATGTGACTACCAATATCCCATGCTATAAAAGAAAAGCTACTTAGGTAAAAAAAGGCACACTGAACACTTTCAGCAAACTAAACTGAGGTATTGTTAAACTGTATTAGATTGGTGTCAAACTAATACATATAAAAGACTTTTATCTAGATACACAGGAATAATTTACTTATAATTATTCCATAAGGCAAGTCAGACGTAACAACCCAGTTTCTCTTGTCACCTTAGTGGAATGAAATGCAGCAATATCTCCAGATTTTAGCATGTTCCAAACCCTAAAAACCTAAAAACTACATTCATTTATCTCAGAGGTTAGCAATTTATAGCTTCTCATAAATTAAAAGCCATCATTACTGTAACAGTCAAGTATTTAGCTCTACAAGTGCTAGCAGGCATAACAATTTAAGCACTTCTCCAGAAGTCAATCAGTGTATCTACAGCATATGGGAAAACAATTTCCCAGAAAAATGATCTTTTATGTAAAACCTGAAGTGTTTGTGAGGTTTAATAGGTATTTTCTTTCTGAAGCTAAAAAAGTTATTTCTTGCTGTACACAAGAGTATCCAGAATCAACTAGTGGTTATAGAATCTTTATGGAAGTACTGAAATCATTTAATGAATACTTAAAAGATGGTGTTAAGTTTGTGTAAGTACTGGAGAAGTATGTTTGTCATTAGTGTTTCCCACCAGAAATACTTCAACTTACCTAAATAGGGAATACAAGGAGTCATCTTCAAGCTGCTGATATAGTCTCTAAGCCTTTTGTAATTATCTTCTTTACTCATAACATACTCCAGCTTTTCAAAGGTGGCTTTATCCTTTCGACTCAATAACTAGGGGAAAAATAAAAGAGAAAAAAACCCAAAACAAAACGGCAAAACCCAATGAGCTTAAGTTTGATCATTATTATTACTTTTACCCTTACAAGCATGGATTTCCACCTCCATCCTCCAATTTTTTTTTACTAGTTTGTTTTTTTAAATATAACTGCTTTGAAATTGCAGCACTTACTCCTTAAGGATGAGACTACAATGAAAAGCATCTATTTTGGCTGTTAAATGTAAACTATCCTTTTAAAAAAATCAAGCAGTCAGAACTTTGGCATCCTGGAGGATCCTTCTGAAAAAATACAAGTTATCAAAAGACTAATCTAGCTAACACACATCACAGTTTCATGTGCTGTCTACATCTACCATATTTCAAACTTAGACTATCCGTAAGTTAACATTTGTCAGATACATGGATAGATGTTATTCTAACCCAGCTTCACAAAAAAAGTAAAATTCCAAACTACATTCTTATACTTGAGAGCTATCTCAACAAATAATTTCCCAGAAAGCAAAACAATACCATTAAGGTCTGCTAAGTATCTTTAACTACTCTACAGTTTTAAAAATTATGACTGCAGCTATACATGTAGACACATACTTGAAGGTCTGTACGGGTTTCGCCCATTTTTCTTTACAGAAGGGATTACAGGCTTGAATACAGGTTGTGTATGTCGTTCTGCCAACTAGCAGTTTTACTGGATCTTAATATTACAGGTATGTCCAATTAAAATACAAAACTTCAAAGTCAGGGCTGTCCTTCACCGCCCGTTCCTCCTCCCCCCTAGCCCTTAAAAGCTTTTGACAGAATTAACACCAACTAGGCTCTCTCTGTAAGAAGTAGTAAGGTATTTTTAAGACATCTAGCTGAACTACTGCTGCAAAGTCACCTTAAAGGCTTTGTTTCAATTCAGAGTCAGAATTTAAAGAAGGATTTAAGATGTTCCCATTGAACATTTTGGCAGGATGCCCAGTGTTCTAGTCCCAGTCACAACTTTTCCCCTGGAATATTCCCTAGAGTGCAAAAAATCACAGGGGGCAGATCGCTAATTTTTAACACATATTCCCTTTCCCCTCAATTAACCTATGTGGACATGATAGAAGTGAAGTGGCCCTTCTGTAAACTCCCTATTGAAATAACTGCTCTTTTGACTTACATTTCCTATATCCTAGTCTTCATTAGGGTAGCTAATTACACCACCAAACTAAACAGCAGCTTTCAGAACAAAGTCACCTCTTTGAAGTGAATTGTTTCCCAAGACATACTCATGTCTGACATTCCAGCGACTCATTTACATCTTTAGTTTTGGTTCCACTATTTGGATAAACAGCATCTCATGTTCATTAAAACTGCAGACATCTGCCAATTCCAGGACAAAGAAACAGCAGGCTGGCATGACTTCCTTCTAACCACTGGAACATGACATCTTTTGAAGTTTATAACCTCAAAGATGGTTCCAGTTTAATCAGCCTAAGTGACCTCACCTTTAAGAGCATTCTAAAATATCCTGCTGGCATTTGGTGTCTAGAAGACTTTTGCTGTTTTTTGGACTGGAAGGTAAGACAAGACTAACAGAGATAGTAAAGGCCTCAATTCATACTTGAAATAAATTAATTGTTATTTTCTCAAAACATGCTGGTTTGTATAAAGTCTGATATATTGTTCAGGCTCTCTGAATAATCCCTAAACAGGTTGATCCTGTAAGACCTTCCCTTGTGCTTACAGCGCAATTCACATCATTCCTCCACTTCCTGCATTAATGTAGAAAAGTACATAGAAGCCAATGATATTGAAAGTGTTTCTGTGAGGGCAGGTTAAGGACCCAGCTGTTATTTCTTCAGTTTTGAAGCTACTTCTTTTTCTACATAACTTTTCTTCCTCTGTGTCTTAGGCCCAAAGGATGCAAAGAACAGTAAAGAGATGTACATATGCAGAGACAATAAAACCCAAGGCTGATAGTTTACAGTAGCAGGGAAGGCTTCGAAGCCTTCCAGACTGCTCTTTGCTTTCTAATTAAAGAATTATAGAATATCTGCCAGCACTGAAGATAACCTTTGTGAAATGCAAGAAAGGAGAGATGAAGTTTCAGGATGCTAGCACAGTGGGGCAGGATTCACCCCCTTACCTTCAGAAGTCTAGTGATTATTTGCTTACATTGTTCAAGTCCTAGCTGGTCATCTAGACCTCCTTTACATTAAATGGACAGAAGGAGAATATTTTATTCTGTGAGCTTTCTTGGAAAGGTTCACAATTCTTTTCAAGTTTTGAATGGGGCAAAGCACACATTAAAACTATTTATTATTCTCCAGAGTTCAGAGGGTGTGCAGGCAATGAGTGAGACAAATTTCAGACATATTCAGACATACCGTCAGAAGACATGAATTTCATCTTTTTTAGGAACATTAGATTACCAAGCAAATATTTAATAGCTCCTCAGAACTCTAGATTCCAGCCATATAAGGTGACTTTTTTTTAAGGGAGTGAATATTCTTACAACTGTTTTCCTGACTTTATAAGTTGGATCAACTGCAGGTTGCTATAAACTATCTTAGAAATGGAGAAGATAACCTTTGTTATTGAAGATTTTGGAAGGTTACTGTCTAACTTAACGCGGTGACTCAAATAATGGCTTGGTGTGCCTTGCTTTTTAATATACAGAAAGCCAGAGGCTTAGAATTACTTCAAGAATTTATAAACTGAACTTCTAAGAGAAAGATCACTAAATCAGTTTGCAGTGCACACTGCTAGAAGCTGTGCTGCAACTGGAATTTGCAAAGGTTCACGTAAGATGATGAAAAGCATAGACTCCCTTAGGATTGTATGAGAAATTAAACACCTGCAGAAACGTGGGAGAAGTTCTGGTATTTCAGAGGTTGGAAGAAGAGCATGATTTAGAAACTGATACATATGCTACCAGCACACAAATAATCCTCATAAATGCAATCCAGGACTAATGGTTGACCAAGCAGGAAAAGAAACTGGGGACTGTGAGGTCTGAATTGCATAATCATGGTAGTAACTAATATGGTTGTATCAATATAGGGTTACAGTTCACATCTGTTTTGAGTCATGCAAACACACATATACAAATCAATTTGGCATCACAGTTCATGTAAAACTGTTGAGGCATAAATTCATCAACATGACTAAACCAGAAAAACAGAAGTTCTCCTGAAGATCATTTTGAAGTATTTAACTTCATTAAGATTTCCTTAGAGTGACTTTTGGTAGTTTGAAGCAATGTCTTAATTGTGCATTTACAAAATGTGCTCAGAATTCTAGATGAGCATCTTGGCAGGAGTAAATTATATTCAATTTTAGCAACGTTTATCAACTGAACAATATTATCATTCAGTTATCAGACAAAGAAATACTTTTTACAACAAGCAAAAATGTGCTGACGCCTTTGGTGAACGTTTTTAGCTCTTTTTAATGATCTATTTATGTGGATCCTTCTCACAGGAGCATTTCAGTCACCTGATTATTTCTATCACACTTGCAAATGTCACGGTTCATCTGTTTATACAGCTGGATAACTACACAATGCATGGCTGAATCCAAACATAGTGTTTTCTCAGCTCTAAGGTATCAATGAGAAAGTCATTCCAAATGTTCTTCTGATCAATGATATATCTACACAAAAATATTAAGTGCAATCAAATAACAGAAGTCAAATAAAAATGTTTCCAAAGAACATAATTCTTTCATAAGTGTACAAATGCAGACCTACAAATATACTGTGTGATGCAGTTCTCGCTATGAAAATAATCCTGAGAACTCTGAGGTAAATTGCTAGATTTAGTTATCAGTCAGAGAAACTACAAATCTCTTTGTGGAAACTGAATCAAGAGTTTCTGGACATCTGTTCTCCATAGGAAAAAGAAAAATCCAACAGCATAAACCCCATAACGATTAAAGTATGACCCACTCTGGCATTCAGAATTTTCCAGCAGCTAAATACAAAATAGCTTCTGGACAAATTAGAAGCCTCTACATTTAGCAGAATCTGCAGGGAACTATTTTTCAAAGGAAAATATTTCCATGCCAGAATGGAAAAAAAATTAAACAGGAAACTAGACTTAGGAGCCACTAGAAATATTATGTACACAGTACAAGAAGATTAAGAGTATATGTAATAATTATTGCATCCTTGAAAACAGGTTACAGAATGCTGCATTTTCCTAAGAATAAATTTAAAGCTCTTCTCCATTGTCCTACTGCTCACTTACCGCCCACGTTTTAGTCAGCCTGAAGATCGGAGCACTCTGTAGGCCTGACACGACTGCCATAAGAGCATGCAGATTATTCAGCTCATACAGTTTCTGAGGACAAAAATATATACAGTAACAATAAGCAACATTTCAAGTGCTGGCAATAATGAATATGGAAAAAATAACAACCTAAAAATGATGAAATCTTGCATGTTCTAAAATGAAGAGTTACAGTGAACTGCTGTGCCCCCATACAATTTTTGTGGCACCTCCTAATTTTTCCTTACTGATTCTATACAGTTTTGGATTAGACTATACTCACCATTTCATAGTCTAGAGAGAACCCTTCAAAAAGAACCCATAAAATCTAAACAGGCATACATCTCAGGACACATACTAGACATGCCAGAAATTTTCTGACATTCAAACCCAGCAAATTCCTTTCATAGCATTCATCTGAATTCTAAAACTTCACAAGCCAAAAAGGATAACCCAGTTGTAAATGATGTAATCACAGCAGTACTTAAAATTGTAAATGTATTTGGCATTGCAGGTTTATGTGGCTACCAAGGCTGCACCAAATCACTCAAAAAAATATTATTTCAGGATGAAATGAAGCAGGTAAATTTCAAAAGCCACTTACCTGGAGCACTTCTCTCACTAAAAGACAATTTTTAGTGTATGACAAGTAAAACTAATTAATGGAAAGGAACAACAAAATTGAACGCAGAAAACATCAGCGTAAAATATTTTTCTTAAAGACTCTCTACAGAACACTGCACATAAATGCATTTTCTTATGTATTTAGATTTTTTTTTTTTTCCCCCCCTTCTCTTCTTTCCCTCTGTCTCCAAAACCATCAATCTGCCTTGGCCAATTAACTACTGTACTACTCCCACAAAAGCTTAAAAATGGTCCCGAAGAAAATACTGCTCCTTAAGGTCTTCTGCAACACAAATTATTCTGATATCTATGAGCACCCAGAGGCCTGAACTACTTTCAGGGACTTTTGGTGGAGCACACACATTCTGCAGTTTTACCCCTAAGACAATTACTTTCATAAAGAGAAATGGCTACTTAATCACCATATTGCAAATCCTGTTTAACCTGTTTGGAAAATTCACCACAGTAGGTTTGGATCCCAGCTAGAAACAATACAATACCATAAGGAACCCTTGCTTTCCACCATTCAAGAAACAGTGGAAATAATTTTTCATCCTTGAAACTTAGCTTACACAAGTGCTTTTTTCTAAATAGGAGGCCTTTCATGAGATAACAGGACAAAAAAGTTAGACTAACTTGATTCTGAATAAATGTTGAATATGAGACCTTATATTTGGAAGGCCAAAAATGATACTGCAATGATGGTTTTGTGGCTAACAGTTTTGGAGCAGAGCAAATGATTCTCTCTCCATTTAACACACCGGCAGAAAACTAGCCACATATTACAGACTCAAATCCTCATTGGTATTACCCAGAAATGCCACACTTAACACTTTCTTCCAGGTGACCCTAGTAACAATTTCTGTCTGGGTGCCCAGAACCCTACGATTCCAGCATGTCTACCAACAAATGAGAGTCTTTCCACACCAACTGAAGAAGCATTTCCCTCTCCTAATCCTCTTTTAGGACAGATTCTTTAGTAACCTCATGTAAAGGGCAATCAATGGGTGGGGTGAGGTGAGCAGATGGGTACTTGTCATATACCATAGTCCTCTATTCTTCTAAATAGTATTGCTAGTGTTTGTACTTTACACTTGCACGATAATCCTTTTTACACACACACATCCCCAAGCAAAGTAATAAAGTTCACTGTCCCCAAGGACAGAGTAGCTGATTAAAACTGAAAAAAGTGCTTTCCTAGCTGCTGTCAGCAGTGAACTCAAAGTCATAACCAACCAGGATAGCCTGGGAACTTCAGGGGAATGCAACTATTCAGTCCAATCAGTTAATGCATAAAGCAATATACTACAAGATTCCATTAAAGGACTGCTAGCTATACGATAGATAGTTGTCAGCACAAAGAATTCACTGCAGAGTGGGGGTTGGACTCGAAGATCTCCAAGGTCCCTTCCAACCCCTGACACCCTGTGATATTGTGATTTACAGCTTCTCAGAAGAAAAGTTCAGTAGTGTGACCTCTTGCACCAAGCTGCTTTGGTAATAGCTTTGGTGTAACCAGACAGTCCTTCAAATAGTAGTAACTGTAATAACTTCACGTTAGCAGCAAAGATAATAGCTACACTAAGTAAACAAACAGATAGAGCACACACACCCCCCTGTATAGTTTCTTGCTTTATGCAATTGTGATCTTCACAATTAATAGTTAAGCAAAGCTCAACAAATTGCTAGAGCACATAACCATCTCAAAATCTGCAGCATGTAAGCAGACTGTCTGCAGTCCTCTGATGAGATCAGGCATGTTCAGGGTGCTGCACAGAAAGCAGAGCCTACAACATCCAGCAATGGCAAGTCCCACCCACGTACTAGCCACAGCTGACCCCAGCTGGCTTCCAATATCAGTTCTACTCTACATACTGTGGTTTAACCAACATTAGAAAACACATCCAGTAAATTATCTAAAAAACAGTATTTGAAATAAGACATCTTTAATTTTCCTAAGTTAAACTATTTTTATTTTTTTTTGTAAACAAAGGTTTTCTAGTTCAGAACTTCAGTCTGTCACTATTTCTGACAACTTTGTTACATGCAGAAGCCAAACAGCAATTCGTGTCAACAGATAAAGCCACAGCTAAATCAGGTATCAGATAAATATTTACCCATATGTATTTCTGAACTGACCAATGTAAGTGCAAGAACCTTCATCATGGTGAATCCCACAACGCCCACCTCCCCCCATCTAAATTCTTACCTTTGCAGTTTTAATATAGTGGCTCAAAACCTCAGCTCGTATTTTTAAAGTTTGTGCATGTAGAATCTCTCTAACAACCCAGAAGCTTACCTAAAAAGAAGAAAATTGCCTTTTTAAAATATAGATCTTCAACATTACATGTTTAATATTTTTATTTCATGAGTAACACATTAAAAGTCTTCTAGCTTTCAACTTCCATCTATAAAATTGAATGTATGCTAGAAGATGCAAATGCTTATTCTATAAAATCCCAACAAATATAACCCAGTTACTAATAGACTTTCTTCAAAGTGTTTCGCTTTGTTATTCTACTCATTCTTACCTAAAACACCTCCTACCATTACATGGTCAAGCAGTTGCTTAATCCAATTAACAACTCCAATTTATCTATAGAATTGAATCTTCCCCCTTTCATAACTGGTAGCCATGCACTCCATTATTTAGTAGGAGTGTGCATGTTCTGGTGCTTATTTTTCCTCACTAAGTGTGTGGGTGGCTAGAATTTGACCTTGTGTAATCTCTCACATTAGTTAGCTGCATAAAAATCCACTGGGACCTGTTTTTCTAATATGAAAAACCCTTCTGCTGATGATAAAACTAAACAAACAAACAAAAAACCCCCAACCAAAACAAACAAAACAAACAAACAAACAACTCCCAAAACAACCAAACCAAAAGAATTACAGACTTGTTTTCAGACTAAGTTTGAGGATGAGATCTCACAGACAAAGCAAATGGCAAAACTCTCAAACTTCAAATAAAGTTCTCCCAAGAAAATAAAATCATGACAAAATTTTATTTAGAAATTCTACAAAATTAAGAAATGTAAAAACTAAAATTGAGTTCTATTGTTTGGTTCTGCTTTCCCACAGCTTCAAGGCAGCAATATCCAACTCTCAGATGAGTTCAACAGCTTCAACTACAGTTCCCTGACGTTTCCTAATTCTCAACACCTCTGAATAAAAATCATAATCAGACTGACATGACCTGAAGAAAATTGGAACATAAGGTAGGAAGCCTCTGCTAAAACCTAGAGTTTATTGTTTGTCCTCTTAGAGCTGGCTACGCCAATCACCTGCTAATATACAGCACACTACATGCTCACTTTTATAGGACTAACTTTACTGTTGTATAAAAATCAGTGTTACATTGTGGATTCATGGCAAAAATCATAGTTTTATTTGGGTATTCACTACAAGTTAGGAAAAAATGAACTATTAGCAAGATACAGTATGACTGCTATTTACAAATAATTACTGAAAACTGTACATTTGCTCTCATATGTAAACATCTTTCAACCTGACACTGCTTTGATTTTTTAAGTGTGGTTCTAAACAACTACTTGCAAACTAAGATTGCAAATGTACTTAGGTTATTGCCCAAAATTTCAATTTAAAAAAAAAAAAAATAAATAAAAATTCCTCTTTAGCCTGTTTCACTTTGTACAGTATGACAGCTCTTTATATAGAGTAGCACAAGAAAATCCATGCCTCCAAAGTTATTATATTTTCAGTGAAGTTACAGTAATCTCATGAGAACTGGGTTGTCAAAATACAGCAGCTCTTTGGAACCAGAAGATGAAAGAATTAAAAAACAAAACAACACAACACAACACAACCAAACCACAAAAAAACCCCCCACACATCTTGCATAACAGCTGCTTTCCTTTGGTCTGTTTGTCTAAGGCTGTATTAGCCAGGAAAGAATTAGCCATGAAGCTCAGCTTTCTTTTTAATTTCTTTTCCTTTTTTTTTTTAGTAAAATATCTCCAGATAAACTGTGTCAATATAAAAAAATACAGAAGTACTGAAAACATAAATACTGAAGTATTTGACATTACTTCAAAACACAGTCAAAAAAAGTTAAACCTGAGTTTGATGTTCTGCTGTAGTTGCACAGCTTGAGAAAACCAACTTTTCTCTTGACTGATGAACAAGTTTCTGAGGAGATGTTTTCCCTTTGAAGATGAAGGGATTTAAAATTTTAAACATAGATTTTCATATCATAAAGAATAAGGTAGAGACAACACAAGTATTGCTATGCCTTAAAATCCCAAATCTCTTCAGTTACCAGAGTGTTCATGTAATAGGTGACTGCTTTTGGTAAGCCAGACTGTAGACACTTGCTCAAAATACAGAGCGATCGATGTTCACCCATTTTCATAGGGATGAATAAAACCAAACAATTTACTATGTTGGCCCTAACTTCTATGAAAGTTCATTAATATGACAGAGACACAAGCACCATGCTGCAGAAGTACTCCTGTTAACTCAGGGAAGCCTGGTTTCTGTTCCAGTCCCAGCTGGACCCAGTCTCAACACTTCCCAACTCTTTCAGGAAAAACAAACCAGAACAAACTGCAAAACTTTCTTTGAAGCTTAGAGCCATCCAGTCCCTTCAGTGACAGAGTGAGAAGGAGATAAAGAATTAAAGACTTAACCATTTCCACTCCAACCACCTCCACACCTCTGTTTTTACAGGCATTGACATTAGTTTTTGGCTAGTCTTGCCTATTTCCTGGCATATCTTTAGACAGTACCATAATCCAATGTATTCCAAAAACTTGAAACAGTCTAAATAAAATCTAAATAAAATACTTTGTTTCAATAGGCCACTTTTTTATTTTATCCAGGTTCATTCTTCGCATAAATCATACGTATTTGTTCCATATATATCTTTTGGTTATTTTGCTTCAAGTCCTCCTCCCTGCATTTAAATGTAATTATTTCTCAGACTGTCCCTTCAATATCAGTCAGTAAGATGACCCACAGCCTTTGGGCATCAATACCTTTGATACCAGTTCAAGTCAGCATTTAAACTTTGACATATATCTATGTATTTATATTCTTCCCTATTAAGATCAATCTAGAAAAACATGCTTAACTTTTGAATGTATCTTTTCTTCAATCACAGCTTAAGATTTTACATTATCCCATGTTTGACTTACCTGAAACATTAATTTTTTTATACTTTTAAGTTCATAGTCATTGGCTCCAAAACTAATTGTGCTTTCTGTACTAATTAGCAGATAGGTAAATTCAAGACTCTCTCTTTAACAGTCTCTGGATTGTTCTTGAAAAGTATCTGTTAAAAACATTTTAACATGCTACACAAAAAACTCATAATGCAGAACAGACAGTACAGTAACAACCTTGTATCATTACAGCTAAGGTAGAATCAGTCTGCATTTTGTTTTCACTAGCCTCTTCCCCACCTCATTTTTTTTTATTTCTGATAACCCTAATAAAATTTCACTACCACACGTCACTGTAACTCAGCAACACTACAATATTCAAGGTATACTTCTACATAAAATTTGCATTTGGATAAAAAAAACCCAACCAAACAAAAAACACAAACAAACACTGTTTCACAGAGTTAGTAAAGCAAAATCTGCTTTTTTTCCAAGTCAGATCTTTTGCTTTACAATTATTCCAACGTATTGAATCTAGTTGACATGTTTCTGTAATATTTTAAGCTCTGTAGCAGCACAGTTCCACTGACATTTAAGTAAAAAGCTCAAGAAGGAGGTTTTTAATACAGATAATCTTATAACCAGGAAAGCAAGCTACCTTACATAAACTATGAAATGTTTTCATATCAATTTTAACAGCAGTCTTCAAAATTTATAATAAACACTTTCAAAAGGTGGAGAACAATGGTTTAGAATAAGTAGGCAAATTTCATGACTTCGCACCGTGACAGATTTACCATTTCCAACAGAGAACGCAAGTACACAACTAACTTCAGAAGAAAACTGAAAAAGGCACAGTTTAAAGAAAATATTTTAAAGTAATACTGAATAGTAGATGTGCAGATCTATGGTGTACCACGTAGCAATGTATTCTTCAAGGACAAGAGAGTCCTGGCATGGAATAATTAAATTGATTTCTCTTCCCCGAACTTGATCTGTTTTTACAGGCACCACATATAATTATCACATAACAAATGCTGGAAATATACTACTTCATTCTCAGCAGACTGCAATCAACTGCACATAATCATTACGGTTTCCAAAACACTATCAACAGATCAATTTGCTGTGAAGCAGCTGTTAGTGATTTAATATTCTCTTTACTTACTAAGTGAGAGGTGTTCATGGTTTTCTTTTGGCAAGTTGGGGGGGAAAAAAAAAAAAAAAAAAAAAGAAAGAGGCAGATGCACAATGCATAATTTAAACCCAGAGAAATTTCAAAGGTTAACAAAAGTTTGATGAAACCTATTCTTGCCTTACAAGGCCAGAAGTCACAATGATTTTCCTGATTACTTAGTTTAGCTCTAAGCATTAGAAATCCCCAGGTGAGAGGGGCAGGTAACCAACAGGAACTACCCTCTGCTGAGCAAGCACCTGGGGTAAGAGCTGAATGCCAAGAAGGCAAACCAGATAAGGAAGATGAAAATCGCTTACTCCACTGTGCCTTCTTATTCCCAGCTGCCACTGCCTATCCCACAGGAATTTTTGGGTTTCACTGCTCCCAAAAAGATGGTGAAATCTAAATATGATTATTACTATTGGAACCCTGAATGAATGAGTCCTCTGCAATGACGCAGTTGGAACCACAGGCTCACACCACACCAAAAGTTATCCAAAGTGCTGTCTCAGTAAGTCAAAAGTTCAGGTACTAACATAAACAGGAACCTGCAACTGAAAGAATACTTGTCCCTTTTTTCCCCTCTCCCTAATCCCTCTATGTAAGATTGATGACTTTCCTTGGTGTCAGAATAAAGGCTGGTGCAAACTTTCTTGAAGAGCTTCTTGCAAATGGTATGCCCCTGAGCCACCAAAGCCACATGCGGCAGTTTCTTAGAAATTTTTTTTTTTAGAGGCAAACTAACCCAGCATCTGAACAGACATTAAATAGCTGAACTTATTTCCTCTTTATTATCTACTCTTTGACTCTTCAAGACAGAATTTCTCCTGCAGACTACAACTCCTACATCAATATTTTTCAAATTACACCTTAAAGGGAGCAGAAACAAATGAGGAAAAAAAAAAAGACAGACCACCCAGAAATGCTTTCAAATCTTTTGGCTTTAAATACAGTCCAAGAGACAGCCTAAGCACTGCAACATCCAAATGTGATGGTGCTGACAATGTGAAAAAAAGAAAGAGAAGCTATTTGTCCCGTTCCAAGTGATTTAATGGTGTATTGCAATGGCTCCAAGTATTTACTGGCTTCTCATTAACAACAAACAAACAAAGACACAAAAACCTGAGCTTTTTTCCATTTGTTGGGAGATGGAATAGAGCCTCAAGTGGCCTGGTTGATTCCACTGGTGACTCCACAAAACTCACCGACAAAGCAAAGACACATTTTATTTCACCACAGTTCTTGTTTCAGGGATGTCCCAAGGACAATTCAGATTCCTATCAATGTATTCCTTTTAGAGTTTAAAAGCAGCAATAACAGCCATCTAAGTACAGGGCTCTTCTGTAGCAGCCAATGCAACATCTGAAACCTGGTAAGGAAAGGAGAGCCAGGAACGGATCCTGTCAGATGCATAGGTCTTCACTACCACTTGAAGACAACCGAAAACAAGAAAGTCAAGATATTAAGAAGGCTTGTAATAAACCATCATCAAAGATATTCTCACCAGTCAGCTGACAGAGGGGCAGATATGACCTTTATGGCTGTAGAGAAAGCACATGGATGGAGGGGGAAGGGGGAAGATGGAAGACTTAATTACAAGCCTAAATATTATGACAAGAAAATATGCAGCTATATTTGCTTACATACCACTATATGTAATGTCAATACAATGACACACAGAGAGAACCACAGGCCACCTGTCACAGCATCAATCTTAGAGCTACTACATTCTGGTTTTATATTTATTGTTCTGCTGGTATTTCCAAACATAAGCTACAGAAGGTGAGAGTTAATAAATAAGCCTTAGTCCCTTCCTGACTGCATCTCTTCTAGTGAGGCCTTCAGATGCAAAGGCGAGGGTGGGGGAGCAAAACAGTACAAGAATTTCTACAGTCAACCGCTCAAAGCCAGTCAGAACGCTGCATTTTATTCAAGTTTCTCCTTTACCATACTGAAAAAAAATTAAACAGTGATGTAGGTTTTTTAGAACATTGAAACATATTGAACAAGCTCAAGGACTGGAAAAAACTCACGTGATTGAATCTTCTGGTGAAAGCAACAGCATTTGGTGCCGAACTGTATTTCTCTTTTTTATTCCAGCCACAGCTTGCCAGCTCCTGGGAGAATAAGGATGAAAATTCATTTTGTTTAATTTGTGCGTAACACCTGTTCAGAGCCAAAAGCATATAAAGACACAAATCTTAAGTTTCAAAATAACTTTACAGAGCACTAATAGATTGGAGTAATAAATACATAGTTACACTTTTTTTCCCCCCCTGGTTTCTTCTGTAAATTGAGATTCCCAGAGTTTTATTTCTGAATTGTTCTGAATGGTTGAATTTTTACAATTCACCCTTTGTTGAATTAGGCTCTTACAAGAAACCAGTGACATAATTTACAATCCATTTTGTTACCACAGAAAATCCTGCATTAAATGAGTATCTGAGCAAGGGAGAGTAACATGTTCTTTTGTTTTAAAATTGCTTTCTGAAGTTACTTAAGTCTACCAAGAAGTTAACTCAATCTAGACATGTCCCATTACTTGAACTTGGCATATTGCATTTAAGAAAGACCAAAACTGTCATCCTCTGCAGCAGCAGTAAAAGAAACACTATTTCTAATTTTCCCTTCCAAAAGAGACAATTTTAAAGTTGAACAACACTGAGCACTTAAATAGTTTTGTGAAGTAAAAGGAAGCAAGAGGACCTGCTTAAAAAACAAAACAAAACAAAAAACAAAAAAACAATCACTTAGCTCCTGTACTTAAATTACACTAAAAAACATAGGCCTCAATCTAACAAATTACTTGTAAAGCCTTAAAAAGCATTACTTTTTAACTACAAAGTTACAATGCCTCTTCCTTGTTTGTAAAGCTCAATCAGCAGCTAGGCAACTACATGATCTGACATGTTACTACCATTTAATTTCAGTAAAGCAGTTTTAACGAAAAATCACAAAAAAAAAAACCCCTAAGCATACCTATTTGTATACAACAGCATACAAAATAGATGCAAATACACACATACAGCACACAACAGCGCTACCAAGAAAAATCATCAATACAGAGACAGCTTAATTATTGAAGTGGCATAATGGCAAAATACAGCCTTTGATTTTGATTTATTCATGCTTTGTATCCTCATCTTCCACTCTGAAGTAGTCTCAGTTTTATCACTGCATTGAAAACTACTTCCTGAAACGAGTATCACACTACATATCCAGCTACTGTGCAATCCAGTTAAGACGACTTAACATGTAACTGGTAATTGTGACATTTAAGACAGAGTTTAAAATAATTTCGTTTCTGGACTTAGGATCAAGAATACAAAAGCCAAGCTTTCTTCATAACTCATTTTGGTTGCAATTCTTTTTTAAATCTATAGAATTTTATTTTCCTTAACAAAATACTACAGGAACCCTTAGATTATAGCCTGTACCGTGTGGCAGGAAGAGAGACTGTGCTTCTCATTAAAATCTTTATGTATGGGTCAAAGTGAAAATTTCAAAAATAGGAAGAAAGAGCAAGCAAGGATTAATAGTGGAACCATTATGCAACTTCAGAGAAAGTAGAGATGAATAGTTACTAACTTAATTATTTTCCCTGCGTAGCCTAGTGAAGCAGAGGGAATAAAGAAGTTAAAGGCAAAAACCCAGTAAAGACTTTCAATGTGAGTACATATGGGTCAGTAATTTTGGCCAATGTATTAAAATATGTAAAATAAGCCATCAGATTTTCCAATAAAAGCAAGTTAATGTGTTCTGCAAGGGGACATCTGGCAGTTAACATAGCTACCAGCAGCACAACTGAGCAAGTCTATGACTACCTTTTTGCTTTTAGTCACTGCTCTCTGGAAAGCCACAACCACCACAAGAAAACAAACCAAGCAACCAACCAACCACAACAACAAAAAACCCACACCACCTGTTATTCAGGGGAAATGGATGGAAATCATATGATTGACTTGAAGAGCTCCATCTTTTTTTGTTTTCCAAAAATTAAAATGTAATTCAGCTGCTTTCATATAGACAGAAGTTTATGTAGCAGATGTGTGTTCTTCATTATCTTTACTTCTTATACTTCACCCACTAATTATGAATTAAGGAAACAATAATTCCTACTACTTTATTTTCTCAGAATTAACTTGCAGGCAATTTTAGTGATGAAGAAGGGTGGTTTCCAGTATCACTTGGAGTGATACAGTCTGCTTAAAGCTCAGGCAGAGGATCATGTCACTATATACTAAGTCATGGTGACTGTTTACATCCATGCTTCCTGGCTCACCCTAAATGTAGAGTAGCCCACTGTACCTTAGATCTGAATTATGCAGCTGCCTTAAGCTCCCCATCCAATCTTCCTGAGCATGAAACAGAGATTATAGTGGGTGATGTGTAGGAGCTATAATACATGTGTGAATCCACAAGAACTGTCATAAGTTTCACTATAGACAGAAAGAATTAAATTTACTTGCTACAGCCAGAGGCAAAAGGCTGTAGAAGTACACGAGTGTGCAGTATGAGTATACTGATTGATTTTAATGCCAAAGGAAAAATATACTATATATTGCTGTTAAAAGTGTTATTCAGCTCTGGGTTTTGTTAAGGTAAAGTGAAATTTTGATGCTGCTTTTTATAAAAAGAAACTTACAATACTTCAAGAAAATATTTTAACACAATTAATAGGGTACAATACAATAATTTTGATAGTCAAGAAAAACTATGATTTTTAAATGAATACTGCTCTCACACTTCCTAAAGTTAGTGAAAATTCACCCCCAGTTCTTTTAAAAATTAAGCACCTTGGAATAAATCTTTCAGAAGCCTTATTTGCAAAAACAAATGAAAATGCATTAAACGCTAAAAATATTAATTCATACTTCTTTCTACAGAGTTTGGGAAGCAGACTCAGATTCACAATCTGTGTAACAGATTTGTTGGTGCATTACAACAATCTATAATAAATACCCAGTTTTTAAATCTTGGCACACTGGGAAAGATGTTGCTCATCATCTTCCATCATGCATACCGATGAGAGATGGGAAATTTGATTTTAATTAGAATAGCTACTAGCACCAATATCCAAAACCCAAATTCTACCAATGCCTTCTAAACACTCATTAAAGCCTCATTTTAGAAGCCCTTTTATACAGGTGAAATCAGCTCAAGGTTGTTTTGTTTTCTAGTTACAAATTCAACAGTGTTTGAGTGCACACGTCAAGGTATGTGTAAAGATTTACAAGTTGACTCAAGATTATGAATGCAGCACACAGCATGTCAGATACTTCAAAGAAACTCAGAAAGCTACACCACTTCATTAATCTGCTGTCAAGACACCTTTAGGCAAACGAAGTGTTCCATGTCTATCTTCCCCTTCTGCAAAACAGGAGGAAAAGCATTTTAATTGTGTCTAGCTTCTGACAGGAGAGTTAATCTGTATGCCCCTTTTCCATAGGGGATTAACATAGTTTATAGGCACATCAGATACAAGATGACAGATCCCTGTCTACCTGTGAGGAAGGACTGACAGACAGAAAATACTTGCAAGCTGTCAGTGCCTTCAACTGCTTCTGTGGAAACACTTGAAAAGTGCCAAAACAGCTACCCTTCTTCATAGGGATATTTTCCAGTGAAAGCAACACGTGAATTTTTTTATGCAGTACGTATGGGTTTCTTAAAAGGAACTTCTTTCTAGATATATTTACCTACTTTCTCACAGCTTTTCTTTTCAGTAAGTCTCATTATTTCATTCGGCTTTTGCCCTTTACAGTTTCAATAATGTGTTAGACCAGTCAACAAAATTAAATGTGCTTTCCTAACATTTCTTCCCATCTCCTCGAGATTTTCCATAGATCTGTTCACACAACATAATCTGAGATATAGAAGGTAGCATTAAAAGACCACCAAGTTATGAGGTATGGACTATTGGATCACTGCCACTATATCTAACTTGCTTGCCTGATTCCTTGTGGTTGTTACACAGCTGACTGCTCATCCTGTGCAGTACTGAATGCAGACTGCAAAGAATAAACTACAGTCAAGCTCAAGCAGTGGAATCTCTTTATCCACAGATCATTAGGATTAGGATCATTAGCATCAACTGATGCTTTGATTTTGTGATATCTAGTCCTTTGAAGCTCCGTGTGACTAGAGATGAGAAATTGAGTAAAAGCACCCAGAGCTTATTCAACTTAAATGTTCAGGGGTGGGGGAACCCTACACAGCAGTAATGCTCAAGATTAGAAAAAGTACACAAACACACATATGAGGAAAATATTTAAAAGAGTCACATAAAAGGGCAAAATGCTTTACAGTATTGGGAAAGAGCCTTAAAAAAAAAAAAAAGGCAAGCTACCCTATTATAAAATCAGGATACATATATTCAGCCAATCACAAAGACTCTAATGATGCCCCTCCCAAAAAAGCCAGAGATCAAATGGGAGAGCATTTGAAGAATTAAAAAAAAAAAAAAAGATGATAAAAAACACACACACACACAAAACCCAGACAACCAACAGCCAAGAAAACCAATTAAAAACCCCACACAAATCCACATGGGTTGGGAATTATCTTGCTGAAATCATGACAATGTTTTGAAGCACAGATCAAAAGGAAGCCTTCAAAGAAAAAAAAAAAAAATCTGTGGGTGCATAAATTATTATATCAATCATTACAACTAAGAGATTCAGCAGGTTTTTCTACTTAAAGCAAAAGATTCTTTAGCATACCACAAGAATAACATAAGTCATTCTTGCAACATGACAAAAGCTTATGATAGTCTAAAGATGACTGATGAGCTAAAAAAAAAAAACAAAAAAAACCAAAACAAACAACAAACCACCACACACCAACAAACTTCCATGCTACTGATAATGGACAATAAACTGAAAAATAAACCTTCAGAAGTGCAAAACAATGCCCACAGGAAAATGCTAACCATAGAGAAATATGGATAAACAAATTAATCATTTATTATAATCACTGTGAAAGTTCTGAAAACATCAGTTCAAGTCAGGCTGCAATCAGTATGGTATATCATCAGTACAGTATCCCAGCATATCCACAGATCACACCCATCTGGAATATAAAATGCCATTACAACCGTTTTTTAAAAAAAATATATATGAAGCAGTTAGGGAAACACAGGACAGGATGAGGTATGGCATAAGGTTATCAGGTGTTACAATCTAAAACATGATCACAATAGTCACATCAAGACATTAACCATTCAGAAACATTAAAAACCAAATACCTCATCTCTATCACTAGTTAGTTGAACATATTTAAATAGCAGTATTTCGATCCCCAAATGAACTATTACTTCCAAATTGTTTTATAACACAAAACTATCTGCTTCAGAACTATATGAATCTGGGCAAAAATTAAGATTCATTGACATACTTAGACTGTGCAATTCCACATTCCAGGTTTTTTTTTTTCCTCCTTTAACTCTGAAAACAAACCAAATTAACTACTTACCTCTGGCTGAATTGCTTTAAATACAGGGACATCCATTAGTGTTATCTGACCCTGAAATGAGAAGAAAAAAAAAAGTTTTCAAAGTTAAGCTCAGAGTTAAACTTGCATGTATACAGTTGCTGTGCTGCATGAGAAGTGTATTTCTTCTGTTTCCTTTTATCATTTGGTTTTCATTTTGTAGCTAATTTCAGAGGTTTCGGCTCCCACCACAGAGCCACCCTGCAAAACCAGAGAACAAAGCGCTCCAAACTTTACATTCAATAAAATAAACAAATCATGAGAAATTATTCTCAGGAGCATAATCCTTCAAGTCAGAGCTTGAACTCAGAAACACTATATAAAAAGCTATCCAAGAATACAAGGAACTAACTTGAGTTGCTCAAGAGCAGTTTCTCTTCAAAGTCCGAATCCTAGTCTAGGAGTTACACAACTCTATTGAAACATCCCTATTTTTTTTCCTATTGTATTTGAACCATTTTAGAATATCTAACTGAATTTCAATTGCACAGCAATAGTTAAAATTAAATACAACCATCTCACTTCCAGCAGATCAAAACCAGTAAGCACACTTTCATTCTGGGCTGACTGTTTAGCTTTGGAAAGAGTAACAGGGAACTCACAGAGAAATAGTCCAGGTTTTGCATTCTGAAATATATTCACAGAGCTTTAATTTAAGCATACAAAGTAGGATTGCCATCTGTGTATCCAAATGAAAAAGGCTGTCAAAGAGCACATAGGCAGCCCAGAAATACCAGTGCCATCTGAATTAGGTATCACAAATAGCCTTTTAATAATGGATCCAGGGACCTTATTCGCTTTCCTCCGATGTGAGCTACACAGCTTTGTTCCCATTGCCTTGAAAACAGCAGCTCCCCCATTTACCCACTCTGCAGTACACAGTAACAGCTTTGTGACACTCATAAATCACAACTGCCACCGAATGCCGTTGTTGGATAGCTCAAGAGCTTCTCAGATAAAGTCAACCTTGCAGATAAAAATGTAACTACAATGCTCTAAATTGAAAGCAAGCAGGTGCAAAGAGGTGCACTTGCTCTAATGAGACAAGAAGGGATGTATTTTGCTGAAGATGACCAAATCTACACTTTGTAGCACATCTCCTTGAACTCTAAATCTTATTTTTAGATAGGAATTCTGGCAATCAAACATGACCATACAAAAAAAAGTTCTATATATGAGTTCCAGTTTCTAAAAGTGACACAGTGGACACAGTCCTGGTATTTACAACATCATAGAAGTAACAAGCCCTTCATGAGTTTCCTTTTCACAAACTTTCTTTTCTGGGCTCTGCCTTAGTCAGCTGCTCCTTCTTCCAAACAATGATGTTTTAAATCTTTTATTAGATTTTTCTAGTCTTGGGCTGAAGTGAGTTTAACTCAGACTGATTTAACTGAATCCACACATTCAACTACAAACAAGACAACATACACTCACAAACAGGCATGTCTCAACATATTTGCAGCAGTAAATCCTGTACAAGCTTTTACATAAACAAACAATTCTTAGTCCTGTAAGCATCAGGACCAACAATTACATGTGGTATGAGGCATATGATCTGTACCTACTGTTCATTAATACACATAAACATTTAAATGCCAGCTTAAAAATTAATCCCTGAGCTTCCATTTTTAAAGGGATTTAACAAACAACTGATCAGATGCAGCATCTGTTGTGATAGCAAATTATACTGTACCTTAAAAGTTTAGATGAAGTCAAGGATATCAGACAGATGTACCCTTCAAAGTTTGTTTTAAGCAGCAGCAATTAGTAAGAATGGAAATTCAAGAGTATAGTCAGTCAAAATACTCCTTGTATTCAATACAACTTCTCTGTTCCCTTGCAGCCATAGCAACTGCAATGAAAATAAGAACTTTTGCCAAAAACAAAAGACACTTTCTAAACTGAAAGCAACCTTGCTAACTGAAACCATTCTATTCTTTTGTTACAAAGCCTACAAAAAACCTGATTTATTCTTGAAGGAATGAAAATGGCTTATTTAAGTTAAAGACTCTTTCAGCATACTTTTTTAGACCATCAAGGTCAGAAATATAAAAGTCTTCACATGAAGCCTTTTTTTATGAGTAGTTTTATCTTGCCACAAAAAGTACTGACAGCACCAAGTCACCCCTGGTGAAGAAACCAGATAATTAGTAAGTGTGCTGAGGCAATACAAGTTCTTACAACGGTAGTTAGTAAAACTTTGCTTTTGAAGGATTCTGAACACATGCACAAAATGCTGGTAATTTTTTGTGCTATTTCCCACTTATTCCTAACATGATATCTGTAAGAGGACTAGGACCCTTGGACAGTGAGAGGGGTATGACCCTGACAGAGGCCACAACATGCTTGACAATGCTCTGCTACAGCAAAGGGTACAGCTGAATCTTTACATTACACACAGAAGAGCTTTAGAACCCTCTAAATATGTCATAGATGTCATTCCAGCTTATGTAACACTGCATCTGGGTAAGCAAATATGGCTTCCTCTTGACAATTTAATAGTAGGTCCTCTTACTTGAGGTAACTACATGCAAGTCTTTTTTGAGGAAACAAATAGGCAAGGCATGTCATTTCTGCGTCACACAAGGACAGCTGACAAATAGGAGGAACAATATTTTTCTCCAAAAGCATGATATTTAAGAAGAGGCAGGGAAAATCCAGCTAACTGATTTCTAGAGATAAAATGGACTCAAAGCTAATAAACATGATGCATTCAGAGAACACTTATTTGAAAAGGAGTTGAGACACCACGTTAGATATTTATTTCTAAAGCTTAATTAAAAGTTTAAGAAAAGAAATTGAGAATGCCTAAGAAAAGGGTTTCCTATGAGGACAGCACTTATCTAAATACAGCACGGAAAGTCTGTACCACTGCATAGGACAAACTTGCCTAGTATTTGGGGGTGTGTGTTATGCATAAAAACTTTCCACTCAGTAGGAAAGAGCAAATCTCTCCCCATTCTGTAAGTCATCTAACCATGCACCCATGGCTGTGCAGGCACAAGCACCATGGAATTACACTTTCTTACCTGCAGAGAACACTCAAGAGACACAGGGAGGGAAAGAAAGTGTGGATTCATTTCTCACACCTCACCCAGTGTTGCCTATAGACCAGCCACAGCAAGAGTTACAGCAAGAGTTAACTCTTCCTTTTCATTTCCAAGGTGAAGAATCCAGTCCTGAAACACCACGGAATTCAATCACTAGTCTCCCATTTGCTTGCTGGAGTATATCAAGCTTTCTCAGAAATGTCTTATTTTAGGTAAATATGTGGCTGATTAATTGTATCACTATGCTTCTCAATAAAAGAAAATTAATTAGAAAATTGGTTGGGGTGGGAAAGGCAAAACCCAAGGAATAACCACTCCATTAAGATCTGAATGTACAGTATATTAAAACACCTTTACCAAAGACAAAGGCATTTCAATTATCAATTCATCACAAATCCTCCTCACTAAAATAAGATTACAAAAACAGTACAATAAAATGAGCCAGGAAACTGATTCATTGTTCAAAAAGAATGCTTAAAAATAAATGTGGTCTTTCTTCCCAGCTCTCTGGAATTTGTCCTCTAATCAGCCTGAACTGCCTTAGCTAAATTAAGACTACTACTTGCTTCAGTAGTAACTCCAAAATGAATTATTACTTTAAGACAGGAACAATACCCAATATTTATGAAACAGAAAAATTGATATTGTAATTTCACAGCAGAATTCACATATCAAAATAAACACATACAATTAAAGGGGAGGAATATTAAAATGGGGATATTAACACTGAAAAACCACACAAATGCCAAAGTTGAAGGTTAGTGTTCATTACTAAAAAGACTTGAAATTTCTATTAAGTACTTTACAATATTTAAAAAAGCAAGCCTGAGAACTTAAAAAAAAAAAAAAATCAGTAAGTTCTAACAGCAAAACTCCTTTCTTCTAGTATAGTACTGATATTAGGCTGATTTTTTTTTCCTTGTTTGGTTTATGTATCTTGCTGCTTTCACTAAAAGCAATATCAATCTTCAGTAACACTGTCTCACATTATCACTTGTTCAAGAAACATCCCTTATTGAGGCTCCTTTCTTAGGCAGCTTGCATTTTTTCCATTAAGAGCACTTAAAAAATTGTTCATAATTCAAGAGGAAAGCGACTGGTAGCTGAATATGTGAGCTGACGGAAAGGAAGTTTGTAGATATGACAGTGCACCTCATTTAAAAAGTTTTAAAAATACCCTTGCCAAAACAGTTCTTTTTAAAATATTAATTTATTCTTATTTCTAGAGTCTAATAACTGACTTCTCACCCTTTTAAAGGTACTTTAAAGGTACCGAGTCAAAAATGAAGCAACTGAAAAGCACATGAAATGACATAACTCTGAAAATAATTTATTATATTTATGCTAGATGCCATTGCTCAATTAACAACAACAACAAATTTCTACCATGACCAGATCAAAGGAAATTTAAACCCCAATAAACAAAGCCACTAGTTTGGTTTCTTCAATGAAAGAGATACAATGCACTAACTTTTCTCATTCCAACTCCTTAACACAGCCAATACAAATTCCTGGATAGCTCCTGCTCCTAAATGTGGTTGAACATGTTATTATTCAAACCAAAAACTGTAATTTTTCACATTATTTTGTTACATGAAGCAAGCCAACCGTAGCCCTCTGGTTCTCGAATAGTCAGCTGCACAGATTAAAAAACAAAACAAAACACACACACGTGCAATACAAAACTGTGAACCTACTTATCATTTAAGTAAGCATCCTGATTACACAGATACGGAAACTTGATAGTTTATGCCTTTCCAGAAGTGATATGTCTACCAAGTTCTTTCATATATTAAAGTACCTCTGCACTGCTCAGGCAATTCAAGTGCTAAATGGAAGTTCTGTGTTTGTCTGCCCTAAATCTTAGATAATGATTCTAAAATATGACGAGACAAGGGGGTTTTAATGTACAACTAATATATTTCCCAATTCTCAACCACTTGAAGAACCTACAAGAGAAAACCATCTTTTAAAAACAGTGAACAATCATCTTGCCATTAACACACTAGAATGGTAGTTGGAAGATAGCTTCTTCCCCACTGTACAGCCATGGGAGCTTTTGCACAGAGCAGAAAGACCTTGCCTTGTCCCCAACAGCCAAGTTTAAAAATATTTTAGCTCTCCTGGGCATCGAGATGTTGGACTTGTTAACAACTAAGTACTTCAAAATACTAAAATTATTACCACACAGCTTCATTTACCCGTCTCTCAGGGAGATCTGTCAGGCCAAAAGTTTTACATCCAGACATTAAGAACTGCATTTCAGTATGCTGCTGCTTTGAGGAATGTGGAGAAGCTCAAACGAATGAAATGTTTATATATTCTCCAATTCTTTCTCTGTTCTGTGAATACGTATGAATTACCCTCCTTCCAAAAAAACCTGTAACTTAACTTCCAGTTGCAGTTAACATCAGTGCATTGAGCACACCCCTATATGAAAGTTCCCACTTGATCTGGGCTATAATCCCACCTTTCTAGTCCTTAAACCTTCTCAAGCACGAACTCCTATCAGGCTACTTGCTGTACTGCAAGTTTTCCTGCCACGTACCTACCATAAAGACAGTGCATTTCCCAGAGCTCCTGGACAGAGACCCTCAGTGTGAAAAGAAAAACTAAGTTTCTGTCCAAGATGAAAAAAAAAAAAAAAAAAAAAAAAAAAAAAAAAAAAAAAAAAAAACAAAAATTTTTGTTTTTAAAAAAAAACAACAAAAATTTATTTTTTTTTAACACTTTGGGTCTTAAAACAAGAAA